>CAJNDS010002157.1:722500-727500 GCA_905221605.1 Symbiodinium natans
CCTCTGTCACGCACAAACTCATGGCAGCCCTCATATGTCTGCGGTCTTTCAGGATGATTTCTTTCTGTTGGACGGAGCCTGCTCATGTGGAATGTGGCACTTCAGGCGCGTACGTGTCCATCGGTTTGGCGACTGATTTGTAGGGTTCAGGGTTCAGGGTTTAGGGCTTAGGGCTTAGGGTTGTGTCTGCTGTGCTGACCAGATTCGCACATTCGTGCCCCTTTCGCATGCTGAACCCCAGACTTGCTTCACTGTAGCTATCCGCAGTTTTACCCAAGCCGCAGCACTCCCTAGGCCCTCGCAAGTCAGCACGCGCACACATGCACATACAAGCACATACACACATACACACGAAACAAAAAGCGAGACTCCACACGTCGTCACCCGTTGGCTGCAAGCCCCAACTCCCGAAAGATTCCGGCTCACCGACATCCTGCCTCGGACAGCATGTTGCCATGGTCACCTGGAATCGCTTGACTCACGCTCCCTGCGTTGGGGCCCCTTTAGGGCTTACGTGAGGCTTCGAAACCTTCGGGCTTACGTGGGGCTTAGAGGGCTTCGGGCTTTTCTGGGGCATGTGCGGGGGTGTGGTTCGGGCTCCCGCGCTTGATTGTGCTCAGTGCCTTCTGCTTCTGACATGTCGACACCCTTACCATGCCTCTGACCCCTGAACCCTAAACTGCGTAGCCTACTTAGTTGCTGAGTTCATAAGCCCCCAAAAGTCTACACTTTCAGTTCAATAGGGGATTATAGTATCCCGGAAAGTGTAAAGTGTACTCATTCAGCTACTCAGCCTACACCCTGAACAATCAACCCCTCAACACATCATTCCCCCTCCTACCAGCAAAAAACCTGACCTCTCCCCTGCGAAATCTAAAGTCCTGAAGCCCTACGCTCTTTTGAGTCTACCCAAAAAGACCCCCGAAGCCGAAACCGAAAACCCTAAGCCCTAAACCCTACAACCCTACAACCCTACAACACTACAACCCAAAAACCCTACAACCCTACAACCCTACAACCCTGCAACACTACAACCCAAAAACCCTAAGACCCTAAAACCTAAAACCCAAAACCCAAACCTCTAAACCCAAAAACCCCCCACAGCTTGCCTCCCCCGGAGCTGCAGTCAGTCTCCGCATCATCTTCCGGCGGCGCTGCAGCCGCCGCCTGCGGAGCGTTGGCGTTGGGGTTCTAGGGCTTTGCGTTTTGTAAGATTTAGGGTTTATAGGGTTTAGGGTTTAGGGTTTAGGGTTTAGGGTTTGGGGTTTGGGGTTTGGGGATTGGGGATTGGGGATTGGAGTTTTTGGTTTTGGGCTTGGGGTTTGGTGTTTACGCTTTTGGGGTTTGGGGTTTTAAAGGTTTTGGGGCTGAGGGTCTTAGAGGCTTTAGGGGTAGCGGGGGTTATTCGGGGTTAGGGGTTATGCTCAGGGATAGAGTGTTTTAGGGCGTAGGGAATTGTGGGGTTACTTAGGGTTGAGGGTTTAGCTCTTTGGGGGGGTTGGTAGGGCTTAGGTTTCAGGGTACGGGCCTTAGGGTTGATCTCATAAACAGCTAGGTGACAAGGTTATAAACTTTAAACGCCCGCCACCCCTGAGACACCCCCTCAAAAAGCCCCCAACCCCTAATTAAGCCCCATGCCATACTGCGGAAACAGGGACCTAAACCCTATAAGCCCTAAATCGGAAACCCCAAACCCTAAACCCCAAACCCAAGCCCTGAACCCCCGAGCGCCACCGCCAGAAAGCGCCTGAACTTTGGGAGCCGCCCCAAGGCTGTAAAACCTAGGCGCCACAAGAGGAGCGACTGGGAGTCCCTCAACCCTTCACACCCTAATAACCCCATCTCATAAACCAGTGACTCTTTTCTTGCGCGACAGTCCCGGTAAAGGGAGGGGGGTGGAGGGGGCGGGGGGCAAGATCCCCATGTTGGTCCCTAGGCTTGTATGCTGAAGGGTTGGTAGGTCTCTAGATTTTTGGGGTTTAGGGATGCAAGCTTGATCTGGGTTGGAGAAACTTCCCAGTACTTGAGGCCGCGCCCTAAGCCCTAACCCAAAAACAAGGGCGCCCACCAGAAGTTGCCCAAGCAGAACCAAGCAGAACCACTCTCGGCCTTTTGAGGTTTGAAGGCTCTTGGGATTTGTTGGACGGCATCCTGGGGTGACACCCTCAAACCCAAAGCCTAAACCGCTGAAAGCCCCAAAACACGACACCAAAAAAGCCGACGAAGCTCGAGCCCCTGAACCCTAAGCACTCAACCCCGCCACCCCGAAAACAACTCTACCCTAAACCCTAAGCGCTAAACCCTAAACCCTAAACCCTAAACCCTCCACGCCGAAACCAATTCCACCAAGTCGCAGCTGCTCTTCTTGTACTGGTGGAGGGCTGTCGACCTGGACCTCGGTTCGGCCCCCCTGGGGGTTTGGGGTTTAGGGGTTTGGGGTTTCCCTGAACCCACACCCTAAACCCTAAACCCTACACCCTAAGCCCTAAACCCTAAACCCTACACCCTAAAGCCCCAAATCCTAAACCCTAAAGTCAGGGCTCAGAGTTTAATGAGGGATAGGGTTGAAATATGAGGCTGGGTAGCTTTTTGGGTTTAACTGGGGAAGCCCTAAACCCGCTAAAAGCCCTCGACCAGGCCTTGCTAAGGAGCCCAGAACGGGTACCCGTTTAGGGTTTAGGGTTTAGGGTTTAGGGTTTAGGGTTTAGGGTTTGGGGGTTAGGTAAGTGTAAGGTGCCGAGCTGCGGCGTTTGGTTCACAACTGTGTTTCCGCGTGGATCTCTCCCAAGCCCCCTCCAATGAATGTTATTGCTTTGCAAGAAAGGAACAACCCGCCTAAACCGCTAAACCCCCTAAACTCTGAACCCTGCCCCTAACCCTTAACGCCTAACCCTAAACCCCGACACCCCGACACCCCGACACCCCAACACCCCTACACCCCTACACCCCTAGCTACGTGCAGACAAGCCGCCGGTAGGGAGGAGGCGCCTCAATCACAAGGCTTCAGGCTCGAGGCAGGAACTGCTTAGGCTTTGAGTCATACACCCCCAGAATCCCAGACCCCTAACCCTTAAAGCCTTACCAAGCCCTAGACCCGAAATCCTGATAAAGCCTTCATAAACCCTCAATCCTTAGAGCCTTACTAAGCCCTAAATCTTCAGGGCTTTAAAGCCAAAAAACCTGAACAACCCTGACACTCTAAGCCCCAAAAGCCAACAAAGCCCAAGCCAAGCAGCGTTAGCTTAGAGGGTTAGGTCTCAGGGCGGGGCGTTCGCAGGGTTCGTAGGGTTCTTGGGGTTGCTAGGGTTCGCAGGGTTTTTAGGGCCCTTAGGGTTCTTGGGGTTCTTAGGGCTCTTAGGGTTCTTAGGGTTCTTAGGGCGCTTAGGGTTCTTAGGGCTCTTGGGGAGCGTTCCTAGGGTTCGTAGGGTTCTTAGGGTTCTTAGGGCTCTTACGGCTCTGAGGGTTCTTAGGCTTCAGGTTTCTAGATCTTTTTATCACTTCGGCTGAGAAGGGAGGGAGGAAAGAGACGGAGAAGAGCTTAAGGTTTCGGTTCCCGGGGGCTACATAGGGTTGAAAAGGCTCATGGCTCACGTAAACCAAGAAACCAAAAGCCAGCAAATCCGTTAATGTCCATGGAGCTGTGAGCATTTGACTTGTCGTACAGCCTGTCGTGGGCTGCCGCGTAGTACCCGCTGCGTGAGCTAGACGTGAGATGCGTGCAGTCCCTGCGGAGATTTCGATGAAGTCCTTGCATCGCTCCATGAAGTCTGGTGTTTCAGACATCCACGAAGTCACGAGCAGCAATGCCAGGAACGCTTGGGCAGGCTGCTGCATAAGTATTGAAAGGACCAACTGATGTGGCTGGTGCACTTCATATCTACATGTACCTACTCCGAGAGTCTTTGGGTGCTTTCGCGCTCATCAACCGACCCCTTGTGCCCCTTGCGACGAGGGACTTGGGGGAATTGCTTGCAGACCAAGAATATAAATGGTTTAGGGTTTATGGTTTTCGGCGCCACTGTGCATCCTAAAGCCAAAAAATCCCCCCCGTACTTACCCTCAATCCTATTTAGCCCTAAACCCTAAACCCTACACCCTACACCCTAAACCCTAAACCCTAAACCCTAACCCCTAAACCCTAAACGCCATGCTTTACTGCCCCGTGCCACTGCCGGGCTCCCGGCGGCTGCCCACGTGGCAGCTTCCCTCGTTTGCGAGGGCTCGGCTGCAGCTACTGGTGCTGCCACCTGCTGTGGGTACTTTGGGGGGTTTTAAGCTTGAGGGTTGAGGGTTTAGTGCTAGGGCTTAGGGTTGAGGGTTAAGGATTAGGGTTTAGGGTTTAAAGTTGAGGGTTTAGGGTTTAGGGAGTTTAGGGAGTTTAGGGTTGAGGGTTGAGGGTTTGGAGTTTAGGGTTTCGGGTTTAAAGGGAGGGTACTCCACAAAACCCTGCACCCTAAACATCCCCAGGAGCCCCCTGCTGGTGATTCAGAGATTCAGGGTTTAGGGTTTAGGGTTTAGGGTTTAGGGAGGGTTTTCGAAGATGATGGGGAGGATCTTTACCTCGCTTGCAAGAGGAACTCTCCTGGCGCCTTCCTCACGCCTCAACAGCCACTGAGCCCACTCTTGGGCACTTTAGGGAAGCATTCCTTCGTCCTTCCGTCTAAATTAAACTTTTGTTATACAAGGAAACCCGAAAAGGTTAAAGTTCAACCATTGGCTAGGTAAGTTACCATTTACGGAGCACTGCCGAATGAAGGCATATTGGAGCTTTAGTGCTTTGAAAGTTTCGAGTTGAGGCGAGGTTTGGGGCCGGAGTTAACGGCACTTTCGGGTCATTCTAGTCCATCAAGCTCCAAACCCGAAAACCCTCGCCCCTTAGACCAACCCGGATCCTAATTGTAATTGAAGGAATGTAACCTCATGAGTTGGTAGTCCCTAACCCCATACCCTACACCCTAACCCTAAACCCTAGCCCTAAACCCTAAACCCTAAACCCTAAA
>CAJNDS010002157.1:730000-1015000 GCA_905221605.1 Symbiodinium natans
TTTAGCGTTTAGGGTTTAGGGTTTAGGCCCCTCCAGGGACCCGCGATCATACCAATACCAATAAATCATAAAAATGTACGAAAAAGCACAAGTAACTAACAGTAAGAACAACAACGATGATTCCAATGCCAGGGATGATAACTAGCAAGTCTTTGGTCTGTGAACAGAGAAGCAGATGCAAAGCGGCCTCCGCGGCGTCCATCGTCGCGCTGCGGGATGCGTATGGGATTCTTGGGATTTTGGGGTTGGGTTTTGAGTTAGTTTAGGGTTTAGGGTGTAGGGTGTAGGGTTGATGGGATCGGTCAGTTTGCACGCGTCAGTTCACAGCTGCCGCGCGGTGCGCTTGGGCTTTTGGGCTCACGTTCCGGCACATCCTGCGAGGTAGGCCCTTGAGATCTTCATGGCTTCCCGTCTCGAGTCTATACGCCCTACAACCTACCCAAAACCTTAAACCCCAAACTCTAAACCCGAATTTTGCAGAGGGCGTGGAGGCGTCGGACAGCAATCCAGGTGCTTGTAAATCCCCCCCCCAACACACTATTAGGGTTTAGGGAGGGCTTCTGAAGCTGCCTAAACCCTATAAACCCTATAAACCCCTAAACCCTATAAACCCCTAAACCCTATAAACCCTATAAACCCTATAAACCCTATAAACCCTAAACCCTATAAACCCTATAAACCCTATAAACCCTACAAACCCTATCAACCCTATAAACCCTATAAACCCTAAACCCTCAACCCCGAACCCTGAGTTCAAGTATTGGCTAAGGCGAAGGTACAGACACACAAGTCATCGCAGGCGCCCCCCTTTTTGGAGGGGGAGTCCGGGCCCCTTCCGGGTGGCCTACAGATAACTCGCCCCTTGGGTCTATGTCAAAAGAAAAGGCGAATACTTTTTTTTCTAGTTCTTGGGTTTAGTGTCGCTTTGGTTTAGGGCGTTTAAGGGCACAGAAGATGTGAAATATCCGGGGACATGAGTTTTCGACATGCATTCCCCTCCCCCAGATTCCTTCCATATTATCACAAGGGTACCCTTTTGGGGTTGCTTACTTTAAATATGGAAACCAAGAACCACAGAAGGTCAAAAGGGTACCACTGTGCTGCCAAGCTTCTAGTTCGGTTTGGCACCGGAGTTAGGGTTTAGGGTTTAGGGTTAGGGTTTACGGCTTAGGGTTTAAGGTTTAGGGTTTAGGGTTTAGGGTTAGGGTTTAGGGTTTAGGGTTCAGGGTTCAGGGTTTAGGGTTTAGGGTTTAGGATTAAGGGTTCAGGATTGAGGGTTTAGGGTTTAGGGATATCTAAAATCCTAAGCACTAAAACCTCCCTAAACCCCAAACCCCAAACCCCAATTACTAAACCCTAAGCCCTAAACCCTAAGCAATCTGCACACCATTAAACGAAGAAGTGCAAGCAATACCTACGGCAGCTTGATGTGGCCACCTTACACTCTCAACCCAAGGCCCTGGACCCCAAACCCTAACCCTTAACCCTAAACCCTAAACCCTAAACCTATGAAGCTTTTAGGGTCTTAGCTAGAGGCATCAAGTGGTAGAGCCCCAGGCTTGACTGTGTGACTTGGAGAGCTGTGGTTTGAAGAGTTTTTTTTGGAAGGGGGGGGAGAGAAGGGGAGGGGGGGGGGGGGGGGAAAAACTCAGGCAAACTGGGAGATTTTTGGTTTAGGTATCAATGGTATGTTTGTTAGTTAGGGTTTAAGGTTATCAGGTTTAGGGGGTGTTTGCCCCCCCCCCCCCTCCCCAAAACATGGACGGACTGCACGGCTTTCACATCGATCGGATGACATCTTTGCACAAGTCGATGCACTAAACCCTAAACCCTCAACCCTATCAAACCTAAACCCTCCTTTGCTCAAGCCCTTAGATAGGGCGCCAGGTATCGGAGATGCATACGCCTAGAGCGGAAGTTACATGTAGGGTTCAAGTATAGTTACATTGAGGGTTCAAGTATAGGATTCCTCGCAACCCTCAGCCCCTCAAAAGCGGATCTGCGATGGCTTGCGATCATCTCAGGGCTACTCCTGAATCTCGTCGATCTCGTAGCCGGACTGACAAGGTTTGCAGGTAGGGTCTAGGGTTTGGGGTTTAGGGTTTTAGGGTTTAGGGCAAATCAGAGCCTGCTTTCTGAGACGTCATGACCGCCCTAAAACCCTAAGGCCTACGCAGCAGGGTTTGGGAATTCTCAAGGGTTCGAGAGGGCCAACATTGGAAAAAAAACCCTGGAACTTTAACCCTGAACCGGGGAATATTTAGGGTAATTATGCCGTTTCAGGGATTCTCTCGGGTTTTGGGCTTAGGGTTCAAGGAGTAGGGGTTAGGGTACCTAATTCCCTCGTTTCTCCTCCCCTGCCCCACCACTCCCCGGCACTTGTCAGGAAAATTGGCCCTGGGCCATGGCAACTCAGCGTCAAGACTATTGAGGAATGAACCCCTAAACCCCAAACCCTAAACCCTGAACTCTAAACCCTAAACCCTAACCCTATACCCTAGTGAAACCCTAATTAACCCCTAAGCCCTAAGCCCTCAGCCCTAAACCCTAAACCCTAAACCCTAAACCCTAAAACCCTAAACCCTAAACCCTAAACCCTAAACCCTAGCCCTAAACCCTAAACCCTAAACCCTAAACCCTAAACCCTAAACACCTCAGCCCCGAACATCCCCCTAAAAAGGCCGCCTCAAGCTCGTCCAGGATGGCGGAGCCGGCTTTCCCCCCGCTCGCCACCTGCACCAGGCTATTATTTTGGGTTGTTGCCCCCCTAAACCCTAAACCCTAAACCCTAAACCCTAAAAGTTTAGGGTATAGGGTTTGGGTTTTTTCAGCGAGCTTGGGGCTTGCAAGGTTTGGTTTGGGGTTTTGGGGTATGGGGTTTTGAGCTTGGGGTTTGGGGTTTGGGGTTTGGATTTCGGGGTTTGTGGATTGGGGTTTGGGGTTTAGGGTTTAGGGTGAGGTTCTGTTTTGGGGCTTTCGGGTTCGGAGGGTTGCCATGCAACCTGTGAATCAACAAGGCAAGGCGCATGGATTC
The DNA here is from genome assembly GCA_905221605.1 of Symbiodinium natans. NCBI lineage: Eukaryota > Dinophyceae > Suessiales > Symbiodiniaceae > Symbiodinium > Symbiodinium natans. Next base: position 733,035 of record CAJNDS010002157.1, read on the forward strand.
GTGCCGTGTGAACGAAGTACAAGTCAAAGGGCAAAGCCATCAACATTCCCACCATCCTGCAATTGATGTGAGTCTAAGTGAAGCTTTGCAGGAACTCGGGTTTAGAGACTTAGTGTCTCTAGGGTTTAGGGTGCTCAGGGCTAGCCTGGTATGCTTTCGTACGATTTGCACACAAACTCCACTGCCTGAATCCATGCCCGGCCTCAAACTTGTTTCGCAGGCGCTTTGCGAACTTTTGCTTGTCCTGCTGGCTTAGGACAAAGGGCTTGGCGCTTGAGGGTTTCGATGCTCGGGGTGGAACTTCGGGTAGGGGGGGACCAGCGAACGCCACTAACATGGTGTGAGCGTTTCAACCCTAAACCCTAAACCCTAAACCCTAAACCCTAAACCCTAAACCCTAAACCCTAAACCCTAAACCCTAAACCCTAAACCCTAAACCCTAACCCTAAATCCTGAACCCTAAGCCCTGCAGCGTGGCCATCATTTGCAGCCACCTTCTGCATCTCGCATCCCTACATACTATAACCAGCAGACCAACAGAACACAAACAACCCCAACGACACACCTCTACAAGACTCTACGCCCTCCCGGAACATCTAAACCCTGAACCCTAACCACCCGCCCCCCCCCCCCCCCCCCCTCACCCCCACCATCCTCGCGCATCATCTCCTCAGCAACTTGTGGTCGGGTGGCATGTGGGGTCCGCAAGCCAAACCCTCATCACCTAGGTCGGCCCTAAAAAATCTTCGAACGTCAGCAGCGAATCAGAAAGCTGACCCTACACCCTGAACCCTGAACCCTGAACCCTAAACCCTAAACCCGAAACCCTAAACCCTAACACCCCGTTCCACAGGCGACGACGCCCTCGACGATTTTGGGCTTGAGGGTGAAGGGCATTCAGGGAAGGGGTCGGTTTTAGGGTTTAGGGTTTAGGGTTTGGGACAGGAAAGGCAACTTGCAATGTCACTTGCCCAGCAGGGAGAACTTGAAAGCGCTTGTCTGCCAACTAACAAAAGCACAGTGGTAAAGACCCTTAGAAAACTACCATCTGCTGAAGAACCCCCCCAAAAAATATTCTTCCTTATAAGGGTTATATATAATATAGGGATTATTGGTTTTTAGTTTTTGGGGGTTCTTAAGCACATAGTGGTAACCCTAGCCTATCCCCTCAAGGCACGTTCTCAGGCTTCTTTACTGGTTAGTTTTGGTGATCTCCCACTCCTCTTGTCCTGGAGCTGCTCAGATCAAGCCGCAGTACAAGTCCCTAGAGTTTAGGGTGCAGTCTTTAAGGCAAACCTCGAGATAAGCCCTGCACAAAAACTTCCCCCACTAAGCCCTAAACCCTAAACCCTAAACCCGAAACCCTAATCCCGAACCCCTAAACCCTGAATACAGTGAATCCCTAAACCCTAAACCCTAAATACAGTGACAGGTTCATCCTGCCAGTCTGGCCAAGGGGCGATGAGATACTCGGTCTCCCGTATGTGGAAGGCGATCTGTGGGCAGCAGGGGCTAGGCTTAAAGGCTTAAAGCGGGGGGAGGGGGAGGGGGGGGGGAGGGTTCAGGGTTTGGGGTGTGGGTTGGGTTTGGGGTTCAGGGTTCTAACCCTAAACCCTAAGCTCTCTGCACCCCAAAACCTACACCTAAACCCTTCCTGAGGCGACCTGTCTGTACGTATTCCGGCTACACAAGGCATAGGAGAGACTCTGGTGTAGAGAACCCTGTGTCAGAAACAAGAGAGAAGAGGTGCGCGCAGGACGTCTCTGGCTTTTAAAATTTGCCCCAAACCCTAAACCTAAACGCTAAACCCGCTAAGAAGTTAAGGCTAGGAAGAGGGTGCCCTTTTTGGTTCAAAGGGGCTTCTAAGGGAACCTAAACCCCTTAAAAAAGGGGAATGAGGCCTACTCTGAGTCCTAGTATAGTTCTTTGGTGGAACAAAATGGCTTTCTGCCCCGCCTCTCGTATCGGTAGCTTCACCTATAGATGCAAGGTCCGCCTGAATCCAAATGCCGTTTCAGGGAGGTCATGTCAGGCGCATTCGGCCCCTCCCCCCAAAAGCGTGTCCCCAAACCCTGAACCCTGAACCCTGAACCCTGAACCGTGAACCCTAAACCCTAAACCCTAGTCCAGGCAAAACTAAGCACCAGACCTGGTAGGGCAGAATGTAGCAGGGAATTGCCGGTGCCAGCACCATGAGCCTCTCAACACGGGGTCTATAGGCGCCCAACCCCTACAGTGTTCCCCTTAAACCCTAAAACCCTAAACCCTAAACCCCCTAAACCCTAAACCCTAGTGTCCGAAGAGCTTTATATATATATATGTATATATATATATATATATGATGTTCCAAGTAAGAGGTGGCTGAATATAAAAAAGGGGGAACAAGGGGCGTAGCAATTCTTTTTGGAGGGTTGAGGCGTTCTGAGGCTTCGTGGCTTCAGGGTTTGTGAATCGTATGGGGCTCGAGGGGGTTCAGGGATGGGTTCAGGAACTCGGAAAAGGGGCAAGAATGGGTAGCTTAACCCCATGCTTTCGGGGGGGTGCACGGGGCTGGAGAACTTTCTAGATTCTAGAGCTCCTGGGGTATGGCGTTGGAGACTTTAGCAACTTTAGGGTCAAGGGCTCATGCTTGGCGTGGGGCGTACGGTGTAGGAGCGCAGTGGAGATCGGCTTTTCTGACCCTGGGGTGGCTGGCTGCAGACTTCGGTGGAAGGCGCGGTTGCATGCCAGAAGGCAGGTGTCAATGAGGTTTGGGGTTTCCGTAGCCTTTTGGACCCTAACCCGAAGCCCTAAACCAAGCAAGCCCTTGCCCTTTAGGGCACTTAATATAGGGTTTGGGGCTTGGGTTTAGGGTTAGGGCTCAGGGTTTTGCGGGGCTCAAGCAGCTTTACGGCTTACGTGTCTTCCTTGAAGGAATGACACCTGCACGTGCCCAGCTGGCTCAAGGGACCCGGCTGCACAGATGTCGGGGATGCCCCTGCCATCACTACGGCCTCATCCTAAAGCCTAAATCCCCAACCCCCCCTAAACCCTAGTACGTAAGGCCCCCTGAACCCTAAACCCTAAACCCTTCCACCCCAAGCGGCCTACGGTCCACCAGTCTACCTCGACATTTGTTGGAAAAAACCCTGAACCCTGAACCCTGAACCCTGAACCCTGAACCCTGAACCCAAACCCTAAACCCTAAAAACCGAAGTAACCGAAGCGTCCCTTTCTTGCGTGAAAAATTTGCCTCCACCATGGACCTAAAGGCGACATTAGAGTTGCCTTGCTGTTATCCCTACATGAAAGACTCTGTGATCATGAAAACCGAAAGCTATTTCAGGGTCCACAACTCTGAGCCCCCTTGCTCAGTTCATAGTCCTGTAAGCACCGAAAACCCTGAATATGACTCTCAACGCTTAACCTTAAACCCCAAGCCCTAACCCTTAACCCTAAAACCTAACGCCCCCTCCTAAACCCCAAAACTCAATACCTAGAACCCTAAAGCCCTACAACCCTAAAACCCGAAACCCTGAAACCCTAGAACCCTAGAACCCTAGAACCCTAGAACCCTAGAGCCCTAGAACCCTAGAACCCTAGAACCCTAGAACCCTAGAACCCTAGAACCCTAGAACCCTAGAGCCCTAGAACCCTAGAACCCTAGACCCTAGAACCCTAGAACCCTAGAACCCTAGAACCCTAGAGCCCAAGAGCCCTAGAACCCTAGAACCCTAGAACCCTAGAACCATAGAACCCTAGAACCCTAGAACCCTAGAACCCCAGAACCCTAAAACCCTAAAACTCTAAAACCCTAAAACCCTAAAACCCAAAACCCCAAAACCCTAAAACCCTAAAAACCCAAAACCCTTAAACCCTCAAACCCTCAAACCCTAAAACCCTCAACCCTAAGACCTACCTTTCAATTTCATTTGCCCGGGTCTGCCCTGCAGCCCCGTCCCGTGGAGGCCGTCACGCCATGAACTGGCACCTGGCATCGGCGAATATGTCCATATCTTTGTTGTGCCCCTTAAGGGATAATGGTTCAGGGCTTCGGGTTTCGGGTTTCGGGTTTAGGGTTTAGGGTTTGGGGTTTGGGGTTTAGGGTTTAGGGTTTGGGATTTTAGGGTTTAGGGGTTTCTCCGAACTGAGGGGTGCCTTACGGAGGTCCTTCTTGTAAGGGAACCCGACTGTTTGGGGATCTATCTTCGGGGTCCCTTCTTTCGTAAACCCCCTGGTTTAGGGCTTAGGGTTTAGGGTTTAGGGTTTAGGGTTTAGGGTTTAGGGTTTAGGGATTGTGAGGGTTCAGGGCTTGGGGATTGATTTTGGGATGTTCCCCCTTATGGTAACAGTCGTTACTAGGCATTAGTACCTCTCTAGTGGACTGTTAGTGTAAGGGGGAACATCCAAAGTTGAATTAGGGTTCAAGAGGCTTGGGTCTTGAGGGTTTGGGGACGTAACGTACCCCTCAATATTATGGCACACCGGGCATCCTTCTTCTCAAAGGAGGGCTTCAAAGGAGGGCTGGGCAAGTAGGTTTAGGGTTTAGGGTTTAGGGTTTAGGGTTTAGGGTTTAGGGTTTAGAGTTTAGGGTTTAGGGTTTAGGGTTTAGGGTTCAGGGTTTAGGGTTTAGGGTTTAGGGTTTAGGGTTTAGGGTGGTCCCCTATCGAGTCCCTGAAGGGAAAGCAGCGGTGCTGCGTTTTAGCCCCTACTTCCCAGGAAGGCCGAAACCGCAAGGCGCTGCAGACACAGCAAAACCCCAAAACCCTTAAGCCCCCAAACCCTTAAACCCTGAATATCTGTGGTCCGCACACGTTCTGCATGGGCATCTTTTCGTTGGAGCCATTGACTTCCACCTGCCACCCGACGCCCTTGGAGGGCTTTCATTCTTAAGGGTTGAGGAGGTCTCCCTAAACCCTAAACCCTAGACCCTAAACCCTACACCCTTTGAGGACTTAGGAAGTTGAGGAGGTCTTAGGGTACCGTCTGAGTTATCTATGGGTAAACAAGTTAGCCTCTGGGATGAAAGGAGTCCTCCTTGAGCCACTTAGGGTTTAGGGTTTAGGGTTTAGGGATGTTTCCCCTGAACCCTAAACCCTAAACCCTAAACCCTGAACCCTAAACCTTAAACCTTAAACCCTAAACCCTGTCTTGGGGGCTCAAGAATCTCAAATAACGAAGGCCGTGGCAGTGCGCCTCCACCTCCCCCGCGTTCACGTCCCGCTTGATGAGCTTGACCACGTCTCCTGCGGAGAGGTCTCGCAATAATGCTAGGGTTCTTAAGGAAGGGTTTACGGTTTAGGGTTTAGGGTTCAGGGTTTCGGGTTTAGGGTTTAGGGTTTAGGGTATAGGCTTTCGGGCTTAGGGTTTTTAAGGGAAAGCTTCCCTAAGGTTCCCTGAGTACCCTATAAGGAAGGCTCGCAAAACTGGGCTGCTGCTTGAGGATCTAAGGATTCTACCGGACCCTTAAGGTTGTACCCTTGGGTTTTGGGGCCCCAGTCTAAGGATCATTAAGGAAACATAAGGGCCATAATAGGAATATATTCAGGGGAACCTTTAGGGGTACAATTTTACGAGTCTTCATCCCTGTAGAGGAACTTGCATTAAGCTGTCACAACAAGGGAAGCCCCATTACGCACCCATAACCCTAAACCTAAAACCCTAAACCCCAAACCCTAAACCTTAAACCCTAAACCCTAAACCTCTCAAAACCCGACAAACCCTGCGTCCTTTCTTTGTGCCGCGGATGATCTGGACCTCCTGGCATTGGCCGCTGACGCGGGGCCTCCGAGCCGCGCGCTGGGGCGGAGGGTTTAGGGTTTAGGGTATAGGGTTTAGGGTTTAGGGGGCTTAGGGCTTAGGGCTTAGGGCTTAGGGCTTAGGGCTTAGGGTTTAGGGTTTAGGGTTTAGGGTTTAGGGTTTTGGGTTTAGGGTTTGGGGTTTGGGGTTTGGGGTTTACTAGGGTTTGGGGCATATGGCTTAGGGTCTACAGGGTTGAGGGCTTAGGGATTGGGCCTTGGGGCTAGGTGTTCGGGGGCTCAGGGCTTTAGGTCCCCTAAACCCTAAACCCTAAACCCTAAACCCTCAACCCTAAACTTCGACAGGGCCCTCTGCGGCCTTAGTGGGCTTGAAAGGTTGTATTGTTAAGGATTCAAAAAGGGGTGCAGGGCATATCTGGCCCTAACCCTAAACCCTAAACCCTAAACCCTAAACCCTAAACCCTAAACCCTAAACCCAAAACCCAATCTGAGCCCCCGACTCAAGGTCGGCGATGCGGATGTCGGTCAGCACCTCCCCAACACAAGAGTTCCCTGCTTAAGGTTCAAAAGGGCGGAGGGTTTAGGGTTTAGGGTCTAGGGTTTAGGGTTTAGGGTTTGGGGTTTAGGGTTTAGGGTGCTCTCGAGCAGCCTCAAGGCAACTGTTGCATACACACAGACTGTAGACCCCAGCAAGTTGCATACTTGGACCTGACTTGTCACGCCCTTGCATTTGTTTGCTGTTTAGGGTTTAGGGTTCAGTAGGGTTTGGGATTTAAGGATTTTCTCGCTCGTTACATCTTGATCGTTCTTGGCTCAAAAGGTGGCAAGAAACCAACGATGACAACCATTCAAAGTCGTCTTGTTCTGGGCTTTGGGATATTCCCGCATGATGTATGCAAACAATCTAACAAGCGAGAAGTTATTGTTGGATTTCAACATGACACCTTCTTGCTTAACCATCCGGGAGTCCATAGCTTATGGTCCAAAATTCGATTAAAATATTTACTGAAAGCTCTTTCACATCATCATGAAACCTCGCCATTATTAAGGAATGTTGCCACCCAAATTTTCACCCTAAACCCTCAACCCAAACCCTAAACCCTAAACCCTAAACCCTAAGCCCTAAGCCCTAAGCCCTAAGCCCTAAACCGCTTGTCACCCTGAACTGCCTGGCTCTTCTTCTGGGCCGCACCACGGGCCTTCACCTTGCAGCGCCTTGGCTTGGCAGGGTTTAGGGTTTAGGGTTTAGGGTTTAGGGTTTAGGGTTTAGGGTTTAGGGTTTAGGGTTTAGGGTTCGGGGTCTAGGGTCTAGGGTCTAGGGTCTAGGGTCTAGGGTTTAGGGTTTAGGGTTTAGGCCTTAGATTTAGGGCACAGCTCCCCTCACTAAACCGAACACAATCAACCCTTGTACTTCGACCTGGTCCATGAGACCAGGGTCATGCCATAGGTCAAACTCAGCGGGGTCCAGGTCTGCAGATCACATGCCTGACGCGATGCACCCAAGCCTGTTGCAACTCCCAGCCCCTTGCTCTGACTGAGTCGCAGCCTTTAGGGCAGTCGTCTGCCCCAGCAAGCCTCTGTTCTTTGAGCCACCAGGGACACAGCTTCTCACTTCGTAGTCCGTCGTACTCGCCTTGTAGATGAACCGACCTTCGACTCTTCCTTTGTCGCTCTTCTCCGATTAGAATGACTTCTGGAGGCTTCTCGACGTCGGCCAGAAATTGCTTGAGTGTCAGCCTTGCACCAACCCTAAACACACCAAACCCTTGTACATCTTAGACTTCCGCCAGCACCAACACTACACTACATCCTCCTGTGCTACAAAGCCGCAACTCCAAATTCAACCCTTGATTCTGGGGCTTATAAACCCTAAACCCTAAACCCTAAAAGTCCTACACCCGATAAGCCCTACAGTGGCTAGATGTCGCATGCTTCTTATTGTAGGGTACCACAACCAGGCCACGGAGAAGCCTCGGTACAAGCAGGGTTTAGGGTTTAGGGTTTAGGGTGTAGGGTGTAGGGTTTAGGGTTTAGGGTCCCCAACAGGCTCCCAGCAACCTCCGTATCTTGGAACCGTAACGCTGAGGGCCTAAACTCCTGGAAGCCCCTAGATCTGTAGCATTCGAGACTGTCATCCAACCATTCCTCGCCATTGACTAGACCTGTCTTGGATCCCTTAACCCCCCAAAGCCCTGAAGCCCTACACACAACAACCCCGAAGCCCGAAACCCTAAACCCCCCCATAGAGCAGCTTAGGGTTCAGGACGCATGGGGTCTGGGTGTGCCCCTAAACCCCTAAACCCGAAACCCCTAAACCCCTGAAACCCCCCGAAAGATGCCACCTCGCGCCAAGATGGCCCCGGCCAGAGGTAATACGCCTTATACTTGGGGTGAGAAGCCTAAAACCCTAAATCCTAAACCCTGAAATTCCTATAAACCCCAAACCCTAAACCCTAAACCTAAACCCTAAACCCTGAACCTTAGAGTTGGGATTTGTAAAGTACACACGAGCCTCCACGTGGTACCTCCCAAGAAAACCCTGCGAGCGACTGAGGCCCCTGCTGCCTTTCCGGGTCGACTTCCAGGACCACCTGGGGTTTAGGGTTTAGGGTTTAGGGTTTAGGGTTTAGCACCCCCCGACATAATGCATGAAACAATCCCTTTACTACCCTTCTAAGGAAGAAAATAGTAGGTTTTGGGGCGGAGGCTTTTTAGGCTTTGTGGGGATTATAGGGTTTGAGGGCTTTCAAGCAGTTTTAGGGTTTGGGCTTTTTAGGGGTTTTGGGGCTTTAGGGGTTTTAGGGCATGGGGTTTCAGGGATTTAGCGGTTTTAGGGTTTTGGGGGTTTAGGGCTTGGGTTTTTTGAGGGTTGTTCGGGGTTCATAGGCAATAGGGAAGCCCAACCACCCCAACGGAAGTCCAGCGCCCTGGCTTTCTAAGGGCCCTCATGCCCCGAAGGACAAGATCGTGCAGCATTAAACCCCAAAACAACAAGATCGTCGATACAATAAGATCGCGCAGCCCTAAACCCTAAACACCGAAATTCACGAAAGCCCAAAAAAAGCAGCCCTAAACCCTAAGCACCTGACTCCGCACTGCCCTTCAACCCTTTTAAGGACAACAAGTAGTACAGCACAAAACCCAAAGCCTCTAAACTCACCTATTAAACCCTGAACCCTAGTGCCTTACTTCAGAACGAGCAAGTACATGCCTATGTAGATCGTCGTAGCAATTTCTGGCCCGAGTGACCCCATCGACGCCGAGGAAGTCCTGCCCGGCTTTGTTAGAGGACCGCAAGCTAAGGGATTGAAGGGAGCTACCCTAAACCCCAAACCAATTGGTCAAGCCGCATCCCGTTCTTTGATGGAGTTTCTGCAGAAACCTATTCAAGAATTGGGGCATCACCGAGGGCCCTACAAGAAGCTTGTAAGCCAAGCGGCGCAGACCTCTGAATCGGCTACAGCTTCTCCCAGCATCACCTAAACCCTAAACCCTAAACCCCAAACCCGCAAGAAATCGGGTTCAACCCCATGTCCTTAGTCCACACCTAAACCCTAAACCCTAAGACCCTACCTAGACCCTAACCAAAGCGCTGCCCATCCCCTTGGTAGCTGAGCAACCACATCATAACAAGGGCACCCTTGTTCGGGTTAGCAAGAGCCCCAAAAAGGGCAAACAGGTACCACTGGGCTATCCAAACCTTAACCCTAAACCCTCTAAACCCTAAACCCTAAACCCTAAACCCTAATTAAACCCTAAACCCTAAACCCTATAACCCTAAGCCTGTCGGCTTTAGGCCTTGAGCTCCGGGGCGCGGCTCGTCAGGCGCACAACCAGCCCGCGGCTGGGCCAAACGTCACCTTTTTGTTAGGGTGTAGGGTTTAGGGTTTAGGGTTTAGGGTTTAGGGTTTCGGGTTTGGGGTTGCGGGGGTTGGTGGCTGTTGGGGCCGGCCTGGGAGGGGTCTTCGTGGCGTATTGAGCGCAGATTTTTGGTGCTTTGTTGAAAGTCTAGGGTCTTTATGAACCCTAGTTCGGCCGAAAAGGGGGTAGAGGTCTAAGGTCTAGGTAGGATTTGGGGTTAATCGAACGAAACCCCTGTCCCCTCCCTCTCAGCTGCCCTAGGTTCAGGGTTTAGCAACAATAATGAATGCAATGGGGCTTCCCCAGACTTGGGGCTCACCGCCTAGGGTCTACAGGGCTTAGGGTTGGCAGGGCTTAGGGTTGGCAGGGCTTAGGGTTTAGGGTTTAGGGTTTAGGGGTTAGGGTTTAGGGTTTAGGGTTTAGGGTTTAGGGTTTAGGGTTTAGGGTTTAGGGTTTAGGGTTTAGGGTTTAGGGTTTAGGGCTTAAGGTTTAGGGTTTAGGGTTTCGGGGATCTCCTCATAACTCTCTAAACCCTAGACGCCTGAAATCCAAGTTCGAAATGCTCAATCAGAATCTGCAGAAGGTGTCTTCACATTTGAGTGCTGCATCAGTGATTGTCAACAGGAGTAGGCTAAGGAACTTTAGCTTTCTGATCCCTTGAGGGGCGCAGGCTAAAAAACATTAACTTTCTGACCCCTCGAGGGGCCCAGGCTAAAAAGCTTCAATTTTCTGACCGTTGACTTAAGGTTCCATATGATCCTGCGCGGTCACAGATGATTGCCACATGTTCGCCAAAAAACGTTTGCCAAAACCGAAACCCTAAACCTTCCCCAGCCCCTCATGATAGTAGTAGTGGTGATGGTGGTACTCAAATTGTTTGTATGTTTCTTCTTATCATTATTCTTAACATAATTAGTCTTGTTAACATTGTCATTATTGTTCTTATTTTCATTTAATATATAAATAAATTAGTAATAGCTACTATTGGGAATATGTTTTTATGTGGTGTTAGTGGTGATCTGACCCCTAAACCCTGGCAAGCCCACAGGGCTCCCTCGCCCTAAACCCTAAACCCTAAACCCTAAACCCTAAACCCTAAACCCTAAACCCTAAACCCTAAACCCTCAATCCTCGGGTCGCGGCCGCCTGGCGACGCGCCGCCCGAAGAATCGGCTCGCGCCTTCTTCTCGGCCTTGCTGGGGTCCAGCAAAACTTCGTTGCTGAGTTAGGGTTTAGGGTTTAGGGTTTAGGGTTTAGGGTTTAGGGTTTAGGGTTTAGGGTTTAGGGTTTAGGGTTTAGGGTTTAGGGTTTAGGGTTTAGGGTTTAGGGTTCGGGTTTAGGGTTTAGGGTTTAGGGTGTTCATAATCCCCCAAAAAGTGTACACTTTCAGTTCTATAGGGGATAATTATAGTATCCCAAAAAGTGTAAAGTGTACTCACTCAGCAACTAAGAAAAAGCCGCCGAGAACGAGATTGAAGGACCGGATAACCCCACAGGTCCCTAAACCCGCCTGCTAAGCACGAAGCCCTAAACCCTACACCCTAAGTAAACCCTAATCTAAACTCTAAACCCTAAACCCTAATCGATTCCTTGTCTGACCTGCCCAGATGGGACAGGACGGGAGGGCAGGGTGACGGCGACAGGCGGCTGTCCGCGTGCTCGGTATGACCCGCGGCACTAGCGCAGCCACGACGGGGTCCAACAGCTGCAGAAAGGCTCCAAGTTTCATTACGGAAAGCTACCTGGGGAAGAGAGAAAGAAACAAAGAGAGAAAGACAGAAAGAGAGCGATATGGAGAGAGACAGAGAGAGAGAGACAGATACATAGAGGAGAGTGTACGGGTTTAGAGGGTTTATGGTATAGGGTTTAGGGTTTAGATAGGGTTCGGGCTTGGGGTTCAGGGAGGGCTTTGTCCAGCCCTGCCATTGTTACGAGGTCCTGAGATAGTAGCACTCTGGTCTCCAGGCACCCATTATTTCTTTCGGGGTTGCCATACCGAAACGCTGAAAGACTCTGCACCCTAAATCCACAGGGTAGTGAGCCTTTTGAAGGGGGGGGGGGGTAGAGTGCAGGCAAGACACATAAGGCCTCCACGCACCCCTACGTGCCCCCCCTCTCCCCCACAAAAACAAAACTCAAACCCTAAACCCTTAAACCCTTAAACCCTTAAACCCTTAAACCCTTAAACCCTTAAACCCTCTACCCTAAACCCTTCAACCCTCTACCCTAAACCCTAAACCCTAAACCCTAAACCCTAAACCCTAAACCCTAAACCCTAACCCCTCCCTTCCCTCGGGGTCGGGCCGGCTCGGGATCGCCCGCCTTTCTCTTCCCGGGCGGCAGCTTCTTCTCTGATGGCAGCCTTGGGGTTGCCTAGAGTAGCCTACATGTGGGGTTTAGGGTTTAGGGTTTAGGGTTTAGGGCCGGGAGGCAAGCGTAGCCCATGATAAACGACTTGCAGTTGTACAGAGTCATAAGGCAAGATCCTGCTCTGATGGAGATTCTTTAGGGCTCAGGGTTCGGGGGATGGGCTTGGACTTGGAATTAAGGGGTTTAGGGTTTAGGGTTTGGGTTTAGGGTTTAGGGTTTAGGGTTTAGGGTTTAGGGTTTAGGGTTTAGGGTTTAGGGTTTAGGGTTTAGGGTTAGGCTATATAACCCTAACCCTAAACCCCATACCCTAATCCGACGTATCTTAAGCCACCCCGCAGGTTTGGTTTAGGGTATAGAGTGTAGGGTTTAGGGTTCAGGGTTTCGGGCTGAGAGTTGAGTTGAGGGCAAAAACACCCAAAACCACAACCCCAAACCCGTAGGCTTGGGCCCTACAAGCATCGAATCTGTAGATCCCCCCAGAACCCCTCAAGCTGCCCCTAAACCCTAAACCCTAAACCCTAAACCCTAAACCCTAAACCCTAAACCTTAAACCCTAAACCTAAATTGCGAATTTCGGGATTCCAGCCCCGCAGAACTTTGAAAGGTCTTCCAAATCAAACTCAGCTTGAGGTTCCCTCCCGCTGATTGGGGTTTAGGGTTTAGGGTTTAGGGTTTAGGGTTTAGGGTGTAGGGTTTAGGGTTGAGGGTTGAGGGTTCAGGGTTGAGGGTTTAGGGTTTAGGGTTTAGGGCAAACCGCAGTCCAAGTCGCAGAGGTTGGGCACCCAGGCCAAGGAGGTTGTCCCTCTGCCTCGGAAGGTTACGTTTTCTTTTGGGGACGGATTGGTCCCCTAGGGTTTAGGGTTTAGGGTTTAGGGTTTAGGGTTTAGGGTTTAGGGTTTAGGGCTGATGAGGCTTGGGATTTTCGTGATTTCTTCCTATGCGAAGAAGTGATCTCTTAAGTATATGGACCATAGGCTCTTTTAGGGGGTTTCGGAATTTCGGCTCGTCTGCAAGGTCTTAGCTCAGGGAAAAGGTGAGCTGGACAGGCTGAGGGTTGAGGGAGACTGGAAGGGACGAACCAGCCACCAACCCTAAACCCTAAACCCAAAACCCCAAACCCCAAACCCTAAACCCCAAACCCCAATTCCTAAACCCGACCGACATGCCATAAACCCTCAGATGGCCCCACTCGGGCTGCGCGCTTCTCGTGGTAGATGGGCTTTGTCTTGTGCTTCTCTGGGTCGTAGCCTGGCCCCAACGCCCCCAGATGGCCTTAACCTTCAAGGGTTGAGGGTTTAGGGTTGAGGGCTTAGGTTTTAGCTTTATTCTCACAGTCCTTACTAGGGATTTTGAAAGAGAGATAGGGGGGGGGGGGGGGGGGGGGGTACTGTAATCCCGATCTAGGAACGCTAGTATAAGGGGGAACATCCCAACCTCTGACTCTGAGGTTTCAGGATGGCCCTGAGCACGAAGGTCTGGGTTTCAGGGCCTCAAAACCCACTCTCAAGTGGCTTCGTGCTTCACGTTTCCCAGATGATCTACACCCCCCTCAAAACAACCAAGGCAAGGAACAGAAAAGCACACATAATGGCACCAAGGCCTTGCTGGCTAAACCACAAACACCTGCAAAAACTGACTTCCTAAAGCGTCTTCAACTGCTAAAAGCTGAAACGAAACAGCTAAACCCATCCCCCAACTGCCACACACACACACAAAACCCAGAAAAAAGTTAAAAGCATAACAACAAGCAGCACAGTACATACCATCAATCATGCTCGCAATAATACCCCGAATATTCTCATATGAGTACTGAGAACTAGACAACTATGTTTAACAATACATGGGTGATTCTCTAGACTCTGGGTCCTTTTCAAGTACCCTGCAGATAAGGCTCCGAAAGAATACACAAAAAAACCCTCCCACATATCATAACCTACACGAGCGTAGGCTTTAAGATCTTAGGGTAGGGTTGAGGGGCGTTTGAGTTCCAGGGTTTAGGGTTTAGAACTCGAGCCAGCGGAGCCCATCCCGCGGAGCAAGGCGAGTCCAAAAGCCTGGCGCCGCCGCAGAAGAAAGGGTTTAGGGTTATAGGGTGTAGGGTTTAGGGTTATATATAGGGTTTAGGGTTTAGGGTTTAGGGTTTAGGGTTTAGGGTTTAGGGTTTAGGGTTTAGGGTTTAGGGTTTAGGGTTTAGTTTGGCGGATGTTCCCAGCAAATGGAGTGCTTCAGGTTCAGGGCAGGCTCGAGCGACATTCCCTGAAGCCTATGGTCAGACCTCAAGCATAGATGGCTAGGGAAACCCGAAACCCTAACCCTAAACCCTAAAACCCTAAAACCCTAAAACCCTAAAACCCTAAAACCCAAAAACCCTAAAACCCTAAAACCCTAAAACCCTAAAACCCTAAAACCCTAAAACCCTAAAACCCTAACAGCCTAAAAGCCTAAAACCCAAAAACCCAAAAACCCAAAAACCCTAAAACCCTAACACCCTAAAACCCTAAAACAGTAAAACCCTAACCCTAACTGCAATCCCCAAACCTTTATGGACTCTGAACCTTAAGCCCCTAAAACTTATGAACCCTAAGCAAACCCTGAACGCTAAAACCTGAGCCCTAATTGAACCCTAAACCCTAAACCCGGCACCCTAATCCCTAAACCCTAAACCCTAAACGCTTAAACCCCCAAACCAAAAAAAACTCTAAGCAGACTCCCTAGAGGAGCCCTCAGCGTGCCTCCACGGGAACCCTTTCGTAGGAGTCGCGCGTGACATCCTCAGCGCCGCCTCCCGCGTTTAGGGTTTAGGGTTTAGGGTTTAGGGTTTAGGGTTTGAGGTTTGGGGTTTAGGGTTTAGGGTTTGGGGTTTAGGGTTCAAGGGACAAGGCTTAAAGGTCAAGACTTGGGTTTGGAGGGGCTTGGACTGCAGTTTTTGGGGTTTGCGTTTGGGGGAATGTCTAGGGTTTAGGGTTTAGGGTTTCTGTATGAAGGGGATAGGGTTGAGGGTTCAGGGTGCGTAGGGTTTACGGCTTGCAGGGGTGAATACAGTGAGCTTGGTGAATAGTCAGCAGGGGCTAGGATCTAGGGTGTGGAGCTTAAGGGTTGGGGTTGTGGTTTTACAAGGCCTGAGCTTCTCCGAAAATCTCATGTGGGGCCCGGGGCGCAGGCAGAGGCAGAAGGAACTCATGTGACGCACATTACATCATGCAGAAGATGTTATGCTCCCCCATCCCCCCCCCCCCCCCCACCTGCTGTTCAGTAGATAGGACATCGCTACCCGCACACCTTAACCATTGCAGTGGCGCGCCTTCTCTGGCCTTTTTCGAGTTCTCCCGCATGAGGATAGGTGCTACCTGCGAGGGCACTCGGCAGCAGGGTTTGGTGCGATGCCAGGGTACACTTTCGGGTTCACGGTATAGCGACGAAGTATCTTTCGAACTAGAGACACAGGGGCGGACCCCGCTCATATTCTCGTTCGCCTCCGGTACCTTAGGCGTCCCACGCCGACCATCCAAACGACTTTGGCTTAGGACTTCGTGGCTCCAACCCTGGAACCCAAGACCTTGAAAGCCCTAAGTCCTTAAACCTCCGAAACTCCGAAGCTCCAGAGCCCTCCCCAAGTTGGGCCGCTCTCCTTCAAACCGCTCGAACCCCAAACCCTACAAACCCTCAACTTGGGCTGTTCCTCCTTATATTAACAGGGTTTAGGGTTTAGGGTTTAGGGTTTCAGGTTTAGGGATAAAAATGGGGGGGGGGGGGGGGTACGACAATCCCTAGTATAAACGGGCTGCTAGTATGAGGGGGAACATCCCAACCCTCAACCCTAAACCCTAAGCCCACACAGCGTTGCACCAAGCGCCCATCCTTGTTTCTCAGCACGATTGCTGAAATCTGTTTCGGACCCAGTATTTCCAAAACCCCCATTTCTGTTCGCGTACGCATGATCCATAAACAGCTTGATTCTGGCTCGGAAGCGGTAGCCGGCCCGGACCCGATGGCGAATCTACATAAGGGTTTAGGGTTTAGGGTTTGGGGTTTGGGCTAGGGTTTAGGGTTTAGGGTTTAGGGCTAGGGTTTAGGGCTAAAGGCTTAGGGTCCACGTGTCGGGGAGGGTGAGCCCGGCCTCAGGGACAGATTCGCCTTCACCGTGCACGGCCTCCTCGAGGCGGACAAGAACAAGAAGGATCCTAATGGGAACCCCAAACAGGGTTTGGGGTTTAGGGTTTAGGGTTTAGGGTTTAGGGTTTGGGGTTTGGGGTTTAGGGTTTGGGGTTTGGGGTTTAGGGTGAGGGTTTGAAGCTTAGAGGAACAAAAATGGGAACCCCAAAACAGGGAACCTCAAGGATACATTGGGATGTTCCCCCTTATACTAACACTACTTAGCAGGGGTTATCATGGGGGGTACTATAGTCCCAATTAGGGACTATAAGGGGGAACATCCCCCAAAATCATAACAGGAATGAAGGGAATATAAGGAACCTGGTAGAAACATTCCTACTATATTCCCGGAAATCGTCTAAACCCTCAAACTGAACCCTGAAGCTCACCATTTTCCTGGCCTTTGCCACCTCTCCCCCCTCAAACCCTAAACCCTAAACCCTAAAGCCCAAACCCTAAACCCTAAACCCCCAACCCTAACCCTAAACCCTGCACCCTAAACCCTAAACCCTGAACCCTAAAACCAAACAAAACCCCCCCTCCTTGAGGAGCTCCCGCATGGCTTCAGCATCCTTGATGCGTTGGAGTTTGCTTAGGGTTTAGGGTTTAGGGTGTAGGGTTTAGGGTTTAGGGTTTAGGGTTTAGGGCTTAGGGTTTAGGGTTTAGGGTGCAGGGTTTAGGTTTCATGGCTTGCCAAACCCTAAACTCTAAACCCCAAACCCCAAACCCTAAACCCTAAATCCCAAAGCCTAAACCCTAAATCCTAAACCCAAAACCCTAAATCCCTATTGGGCTTTGGGGTATTTCGGCCTTCGCGAGGTTTAGGGTTGAAGAGTTCCGCGCCAAGGAGCATCGTCTGAAAGCTTCTGCATGTTGGGGACTACGAGTCCGCCCTGGCGCCAGCGTCTTGGGGTTTAGGGTGTAGGGTTTAGGGTTTAGGTTTAGGGTTTATAGAATGTAGGGTTCAGAGTTTAGCTTTATGCTTTATGCTTTATTAGGGTAGTTACATGGTCCCTTAAATGGGGACCCCTTAAGAACCCCTCATATACCCTATGACCCCAAGGGCCATTTTTGAGAACCCTTGACAGCGGGTCGGGACCATACTAAGGGACCGTGTAACTGCCCGTAGACTCAGCGCTTCTGACGCCTAGCGCGGACTCAGCCAAGCCCAAAAGCCTGTAATCACCCCTTCGTCCAATGGCAGCATGTAACAATACCCCGACTAAGCCCTAAACCCGACTCCACAATGAGCTGAGGATCAGCTCTGGCAAACCGCGCTGGTAAGACACCACAAGCCTTAAACCCGCCAAACATGGGAATAACATGTGGCGAAACCATTCCCGCAAACCTAAGAAACCTAAAGCTCGATGGAAACAGACCTCCAAGAAACAAACCCTATGAAAGCCGCGCGCCCACACTCCATGAGAAACATACCCTGAAACAACACAAAACCTTGGTCTAAACCCAAACCCTAAACTTTAAACCCTAAGCCCCAAACCCTAAACCCTACAACCCCCAAAGCGCAAACCTTAAAACCTCAACTGACAGGCCTTCCCATCCTCGATGGCAGTTGCGGCTTCTGCTTTGCTTGCATCCTCCTGGGCTTTGCATGTTTGCTTTTTGAAATTATTCTCTCTCCTTTTCTTGTGTGGGGGGGGGGGGGGGGTGTGGGGGGGTGAGGGGGTTAGGGTTTAGGGTTTAATTAGGGTGTAGGGTTTGGGGGTACCTTGCCAATCCTAGACATCCTCAGGGCAACCCCTTCTTTGCTCAACGTTTGCACTAACTCACGAAAGTCCAACACCTCCACCTCAAACACTGCACCCTGCCCAGATATAAACCCCTGTAAGCCCTAAACCCAAACCCATGTGGGGGTCTCCGATGTTTGGAGTACCTTATTGGGATCCTGCTTATAAGGGAATCGTACCATTTGGGGGGTTTATCTTAGTAGGGGTCCCCTATATTCGTAAACCCACATATCAAAACGTCACACGTGCTTCGGGTTTTGGGGTTTAATTAGTGCTTAGAGACTATGGGGTTTCAGAAAAACCCAACAATAGTCACAAAACCCCCTACTGCAGGCTGGTCGGGGTTGTGGAAGGGCCGAGGGCCATGGCCTTTCGGGCGTTAGGATTGGAGACGCTCTTCCGAAAACACAAGGCAATGCCTAAAGTAGACATGACCCAAGTGGCGAGGGCCTAGACAACCGGGAAGCCATCCCTAACCCCCTAGAAAGCCCAAGACAAAGGACCCCGACTACCAAATCTTGTTTGATGGATTTAAGGGCCAGCAGTAAACGGCCCAGGAGTAGGGGGAACACATGCAAGCGCCCAAGGGGGGCCTGACATTTTCACCCCCTCGCCCCGCAACCCTAAACCCTAAAGCCTAAAGCCTCCCAAACCCTAAACCCTAAACCCAATATTACCCCCCCCCCCCCCCGGTACCAAAAAAAAGGCCCAATGCAACCCTTGGGGACTAAGTGGGAACCTGAGGCCCAACAGGGTTTCGGGTTTAGGGTTTAAGGTTTAGAGGTCAGGGTTTAGGGTTTAGGGTTTAGGGTTCAGGGTTTTTGATTTCAAGCGCTTTCCCCATGCCGCCCGTGGCGCCTGAGGCACCGCCGGCTTCGTGTTTCGCAGCCGGAGCTTGGTTGCCTGCCCGTCTGGGGGTTAGGGGTCAGGGTTTAGGGTTTAGGACTTAGGGTTTAGGGTTTTAGGGCTTAAGGGTGGTTTAGGGAGGCAATTAGGGGTTTTGCAGGGCTGTGGGGGCTAGGCTTAGGAATTGTGTACCCGAACCCTAAGCCCGAAATAAGCCCTATAAGCCCTGAGCCCTAAGCCCTAAACTCTAAATCCTAACCCTAAACCCTAAACCCTAAACCCTGAACCCTAAACCCCAAACCCCAAACCCCCACAGGCCTCTAAAGGATTCTTGCAGGGGATGGTGAAAGCCTTGGCGGCCTCTGCAGCACCTCGGCTGGGGAGCGTCGGGGTTGAGGGCCCAAAGCTCCAGGATGATTGGGTTTAGGGTGTAGGGTGTAGGGTGTAGGGTTTAGGGTTTAGGGTTTAGGGTTTAGGGTTTAGGGTTTAGGGTTCAGAGTTCAGGGTTGAGGCTTGAGGGTTGAGGGTTGAGGGTTTAGAGATCCAGGATGAGGGTGGTTTTAGGGATTAGGGGTTTGAGGTTTACATAGGGGTTGGGGTTTAGGGTTTAGGGTTAGGGTTTAGGGTTTAGGGTTCAGGGTTTAGGGTTCGGGTTTGGGGTTTAGGGTTTGGGGGTTTGGGGGTTTGGGGTTTAGGGTGTAGGGTTTAGGGGGTAAGTGTGTTTGTTGTCTAGGGTCCAGGGTTGAAGTTGACGTTTGCTTAGAAGGGTCGTGGAGGGTTAAGGTTTAAGTCTTAGGCCCTAAGCCAGAAAGCTGCATAGCTCAAGTGAAGCACCTGGCTTGTCATTGGAGCCCGGAAAAAGCCGTAAACCCCAAGCCCTAAACCCTAAACCCCTAAACCCTAAACCATAGTTAGAAACCCTATCAAATCCAAAAGGCTCGATAAACCCTTTCCTACAAAAAAACCCTAAACACCCCAAATGCCCACCCTAAACCCCTGAACCCTGAACCCTAAACCCTAAACCCCAAACCCTACAGATACCCGAAATGCCTTAAAAGCAGTGCAAGCCCTGACCTCTTTAGGGGGAAGCCGACATCTCACAAACGGCCAGGCGCCGTCCACTTGGACGGTGCCTCCCTCGAGGGAGGTGATGATCTCCCTGCCCTCATCCTGGGCTGAGGGGGGGTTTCGGGTTTAGGGGTTTAGGGTTTAAGGTTTAGGGTTTGGGGTTTGGGGTTTAGGGTTTGGGGTTTAGCGTTTGGGGTTTCGGGTTTAGGGTTTGGGGTTTAGGGTTTCGGGTTTAGGGTTTGGGGTTTAGGATTTAGGGTAGGGTAGAAGGTTCCTGCTCAAACTGTAGACTCTTAAGCCTCAAGCTTCTACATGTCCAATCCAGGAAGGAGGCAACGAAGACGTGTTGTTGCCAAACCAAAACCCGAAACCTTTAGGGTATGGGGTTTAGGGTTTAGGGTTCAGGGTTTAGGGTCTAGGGTCTAGGGTTTAGGGTTTAGGGTTTGGGGCCTAAAGAGTCCACACTGCTCCCAAGCGTCCTCCTTGGGCTTTGTAACCAAAGCTGCGACAACTCGCTTTGGCTCCGCTTTCTTGGCGAAGGAAAAGGACAGCTTCATGCTTCCCATGAGGCTCGCAGGGGCTGGGGTTTAGGGCTTAGGGTTTAGGGGTTTAGGGTTGCGGGTTTTAAAGTTAAGATCATGGCAATACATGTCGTCAATGTCGTGCCCGCACTTCTATCTTTGAAGGGCCACTGCGTCGGGCTGCTAACTAGGGTTTAGGGTTTGGGGTTTAGGGTTTAGGGTCTAGGGTCTGGGGTTTAGGGTTTAGGAATTGGGTTTCGGGTTTAGGCTGTGCCAGCTTGGTTCTGATTGCCACATGCAGCCATCTGTGCTCCTGGCATGCACCTGAACCCGACACATTGAAGCGGCGCGCAAACCGTTTCTTAACGACTCGGCATCGGTGGGCAGCCGCTGTTGCCCTAAACCCCCTAAATCCTGCAAATCCTGAAGCCCTATAAACCAAAAAAACCCTACCTTCCCCACACCCCCCCCCCACCCTCCCCACTGCCTGTCTTTGTTTTTAACCCCCAAAACCATATCAGATTTTGGGGCCTTCCTGCGCAGGGCTGAGGAAAAAATTGGGAGACGAGGGTCTGGAGCTTGAGGACAGATTGCTCCTACTTCTGAGGGAGGCCTGGGGAAACAAAACACCCTGAGGACAGATGGGAAAGAAAAAGAGACAAGGAGTGTTTTCTTGGGGAAATTAGGGTTTCGGAACCACATCAGATCCCCAACTCAAGCTGAGACAACGCGACAGCTCGACACCAACCCTAAACCCTAAACCCAAAACCCGAAACCCTAAACCCTAGACCCCCTAGACCCTGAACCCTGAACCCTGAACCCTGAACCCTGAACCCTGAACCCTGAACCCTAAACCCTAAACCCTAAACCCTAGACACTCACTTGCCTTGGCGCCTTGGACAGGAAACCAGTCCTGCAAGAAGCCAGAGAGCGGCTTAGTGGGGCTCAGGTGTTAAGGGGTGTAGGGTCCCTAAACCCTGAACCCCAAACCCTGACAAAACCCCAAACCTTAAACCCTACACCCTAAACCATCTTCTAGGCTTGAAGTTTACGGTTTAAGCCTGGAAAGGGCTTTAGGGGTTTTAGGTGGCAAGCCTGCTGAGGGCCCCGTAAGCATATTGGCCCTAGAGCAAAACACCCTTCACTCTTGGCCTATCAACATACAAAAAGCCTTAGAAACCAAAGGCCTTAAGCTCTCTAAACTCTGAACCCTCTAAAGCCCTAAGCCCTTTCAAGCCGTAGACCCTCTAAACCCTAAAACTACCCTAAAACCCTAAACCCTAAACCCCTTTTAAGCCATGAAGCCCTAAGCCGGTGCGGCCTTCGGCACAGGACGATGGCGCCGCAGCCGAAGAAAAGGCCCAGTAGGTTGGGCACGAAGTCAGACTGATGCAGGGTTTAGGGTTTAGGATTTAGGGTTTAGGGTTTAGGGTTTAGGGCTTAGGGCTTATAAGGCTTGGATTTGTTGATGTGTGGGTTTCAAGGTGTCGCAGACACACCGTTCCCACCCTGAACTTGCGATCACTTCGAAGGCAAAGCCCTCTGCCACTGAGGCCCCCAAACCCTGAACCCTGTAAGCCTATAAGCCCCATACACCCCTAAACCTTATAACCCTGCACGCCCTAAACCCTTACCCTGAACCCTATAACCCGATATCCCTATAAGCGCAAAAAAGGCTGAACCCTGTAAACCAACCCTAAACCCTAAACCCTAAACCCTAAACCCTAAACCCTAAACCCTCTAGACGCCTGCAAACCCCATAAGCCCCAAAAGGTCGCCAAAGAATTGCAGATGGCCTGCTGCCAACTCGTGAGTTCGCGCTGTCTCTCAGTAAGGGCCTCCCAAGAAATATGACGTTATAGTAGAACATGTGCTTCTGTAATTATTGGTTGATTTATACTTAGTTCTTCTTATCTCTCTATATTATATGTATATATATACATATATATATATATACTTATACTTAATGGTTGCTATTTATATCTACACTTATGTTGTATTTGTCGTGCATATCTATATTTGTTTATACTTGTCGATACTGATTTGTACTCATCTATACTTACTTGCTTGTCTCCAACGGTTACCCTAACCCTAACTGCATCTCCCACACGTGCCCCTCAACCTCAAAGCATCAACAGGCCGAGGCTTCATAGGCCATAGCACGACTAGAATTTGTATAGGGTCGGGTTAGGGTTTAGGGTTTAGGGTTAAGGGTTAAGGGTTAGGGTTTAGGGGTTAGGGGTTAGGGTTTAGCGTATAGGGTTTAGGGTTTAGGGTTTGGGGTTTGGTGTTTGGGGTTTGGGGTTTAGGGTTTAAGGTTTAGGGCTACCAGCCCAAAGCTCGAGAGCCAACTGGAAAAAACCAAAAGCTCATCTTCGCCTGGCCACCCTGGCGTATCTCGGCGTGGACCTGGCAGCCAGCTATTCGGGCTTGAGTTCGGCCTTGAGGAGTTTAGGGTTTAGGCTTAGGGTTCGGGATTTAGGGTTTAGGGTTTAGGGTTCAGGGTTTAGGGTGCACCCTAAGCTCGAACCACTGCAGAAAGGGGGTGGACTTCAGGACGTAGTAATCTGGGAGCTTCTCGCTGCCAGCTCTGCCTGAAAGCCCAAAAGTCGCAAAGTCTCGAATGCCCACAACCCCCCCAACAAGATCGTGTACAGCAATGAGGGTTTAGGGTCTAGGCTCTAGGCTTTAAGGTTTAGGGCTCAGGGAAAAAGAAAAACACTTCCTACCGGGCCGCTCAAAATGATCGGGCCGCCTCATCGCGCACTGCGGCGAGGGCGTCGCGCTCAGTGACGGCGGCGGAGAAGAGGAAGCGGATCTGGGAGGACAACTTGAGAAGCAATTCGGGAAATGGTACCCGATGTGCTGCCTTGAAGAGAAGTTCATGAAGGGACATAAGGTGCCCAGTTTGCAAATATCCAAGCAAGAAGTCGCAAGAAAAAAGGAGCAGCGGAGGGGTCGCGTCCTCTTGGGGACATTCAGTTTGAAGGATGATGAATCATGAACCCAGGATTTAAAGGGTTCATTCAGGCATTCAGGCTGAACTTAACGAGTCCTATACCCTAAACCTAAACCCTAAACCCTAACCCCTGAACCCTAAACCCTATATACAGGCTAAGTTTAGGGTATCTGCTTGGGGCAGCGCCCACTTCACGCCTAACATCTCCGTTACATCTTTCGGCTCCCCCCAGCCTCCAAACCTGGACCTTAGGCAGAGCAAGTACTTTAGACCCTAAACCTCTAAGCAACTAATCCCCCAAACCTCAACCCTAAACCCTAAGCCCTAAGCCCTAAACCCTAAACCCCACGTGTGAAACCCCCCAAGCCGAATCCCCCCCCCCCCCCCCCCCCCCCCCCCCCCGACTCCCACCCAAGAAAAGACACCCGAAAGGAACGCCTAGCCCGAAGAATGACAACCTCATGCGGATGCGTTTAAGGGTTTAGGGTTGGGGTATGAACGTTCTCGGGGCAACAGTTGCCACAATTGGGAGTTGTGACTACAGCCGCCTAACCCTAAAACCCCCAAAGCCCTAAACTCCAGAAGCCCTATAAACGCCAAACCCCATGAACCCTAAACCCTACCTGCACCTAAACAACTCTTACCTGAAGAACCCAAAACGCGCGTCAGAAGAACTTAATAGAGTTTAGGGTTTATAAACCCATAAAGGCACCAGTTTGTTGGGGGTTAGAAGGAGCTTAGGCTCCCACTCGCTCCATGGAATCAGCGCGTGACGGAGGTGTTTTTGTCTGTGCTTCTGAGGGTTTACAGGGCTTATGGACGGCCTTACTTGTAGGGCTTGTGAGGGTTTCTAGGGCTTGTGAGGGTTTACAGGGCTTGTGAGGGTTTAGGGTTTAGGGTTTAGGGTTTAGGATTTAGGGTTTAGGGTTTGTGGAGTTTATAAGGCTTCGCAGCTCACAGGGCTGATTGGGCGTGTAAGACTGGTGATGCCTGTGGGGTTTGCAAGCCTTACAGGGTCTATAGCGCTTTGGGTGTGCATTTTCTAGGGTGGATGGGGTGGAGAGTGATGTGGGTGGTGGTGGTGAGGGAAACTCTCGAAGTTCCACGCCTTTGTCATGTCTTCGTGAAGGGACTGGCGGGTCTGCTTGGGTGAGTTTGCTGCGATCTCGCGTTGCGTGCAACTGGCAAACTCACAGCCTTGAACCATGACTTGCGCGTTCCTGCTGGGAAGTAGGTAAATTAGGTACCTTGTATCCCCAATAGACCCTTTTTGAGGTAGCACCGATTCGCTTAATTTTTTCCAAAGCCGCAGAACCAGTAAGATGCGTTGCATGTAGCCCGCCGTATCACCAGCTGACCCCGAGTTGCATGTGGGCCAGTGGTTCCTTTTTGGGGGCCTCAATTTAAACCCTAAACCCTAAACCCCAAACAGCATGTCTAGGTTGCGGAGCCGCAGGGCGGTTAGGATGTCAGGGTTTCGGGTTTGGGGCGTGACTTGGCATTGGCGTTGAAGTATGTAGACCCAAAACTCTGGATAAATGAGAGGGGCTGCGAAGGTAGAATGTGCAGCCATCAAGCTGAAGGATGCGTATCCTACACCCGAACCCTAATCCCGGGTGTGTAGATACTCTAATGGATAACTTGGAAAAACCAGATCGTATCTGCCCTGGGGCCCGCGTCTTCTTTGAAAGAGCATCATGAGACGCATAGAACACGAAACTCTACAAACCCCGAGCAAGGCATCAACACTCTGACACCTGGGCACTACAGTAGGTCGCGCGTGGGCAGGTAGCTAGATTATAGGGTCACTTTTTTCGTTTTTGTTTTTTCCGGGCCTCCCTCCCCCACCATGGGCTCCCTCCCCCACCATGGGTGGCCCCCTTGGGGTGGTAGGGTTTGGGTATTGGGGCTAGTTTGCACGGTTCTAGGGTGGCATGAAAGAGGTTGCAGAAATCATGCTGGGGTAAGGGGGGGGCGGGGGGGGGGGGGGGGGGGGCTGATACTGACACCCGACACGCCACCATATACAACGGCACCTTTACGATGACCCTACAAAAGACCCTCTGAAAAACCCTAAACCCTAAACCCTAAACCCTAATTATGAAACCCTAAACCGCTTGTAACCTCTTTCTCTCTTTGCGGTCGCATTGAGCCACCCATCCACGGCCGCAGCTCCTGGCCGGCCTCGGAAACCCCAAACCCCAAACCCTAAGCCCCAAACCCCAAACCCTAAACCCTAAACCCCAAACCCTAGACCCTAAACCTGACCCCTGCACCCTAAACCCTTCATCGCAAACCCTAAGCCTTAAACCGAACCGTGCGGGTGGCCAGGATGGCGTGCGTGGAAAGGGTTTAGGGTTTAGGGTTTAGGGTTTAGGGTTCTAGTGAAACTTTAGTTTATAGGGTCTTGGGTGTACGTAGGGTTTAGGGTTTAGGTTTTAGGCTTTAGGGTGTAGGGTTGCAGCCTTCTGTTCGGAAAACCACATTGGAGGGTTCAGGGTACAAGCCCAACCCTGAGCCCAACCTAAACGCCTGGACTTACCTCTATTCTTTCGAGGGTTGACCCTAAACCCTAAACCCTAAACCCTAAACCCTAAACCCTAA
This sequence comes from Symbiodinium natans, assembly GCA_905221605.1. Taxonomy (NCBI): domain Eukaryota; class Dinophyceae; order Suessiales; family Symbiodiniaceae; genus Symbiodinium; species Symbiodinium natans. Next base: position 758,899 of record CAJNDS010002157.1, read on the forward strand.
ACCCTAAACCCTAAACCCTAAACCCTAAACCCTAAACCCTAAACCCTAAACCCTAACTTGCAGGGGGCCTGAAACCCTTTGTGGAGTTTTTTGGGGTTACATGATGCACCATCGGGTGCCCTCAGGCAAGCTGAGCGAACTGCAACACGGAGGCTCTCGGCAAGGTAGTTGGTGCGAAGTCGGATCATCTGGCAAGGAGGGGGGGGGGGGGTGTTCGGGTTTAGGGTTTGGGGTTTAATTAGGGTTTAATTCGGGTTTAGGATTTTGGGTTTAGGGTTCGGGTTTAGGGTGTAAAGGTTCTAGGGTTTTGGTTCAGGGAGCAGACTTTTAGATTTCCACCATGCACGAGAATCAAGGAAACAGCATCGGCAAGGAAAGGCAAAGCCGGGCAATACAGTAGCAAGAGGAGAGACCCTAAACCGGAAAACCATAAACCCTAAACCCTACACCATCGGGGCGAAAGTTGCAGCAGCAAGTCTGCCCCTGCCCCCAACCCCCACACGCTCCCCTCGCCCGCGCCCCAGCAAAAGGCGGAAGAACCCCAAGACCCCAAGACCCGCACATCGGAACTTCGGAACTCCTGCCTGAGAGCCAAAAAGCTCCTAAACCCTAAACCCTAAACCCTAAACCCTATGAACACCTATGAGCTGAAACGCTGCAGACACCTGGTGCCAGTCGACAGTTTCGGCTTCGGCATGGGGGCCTTGCTTCTTGAGTTTAGGGTTTAGGGTTTAGGGTTTAGGGTTTAGGGTTTAGGGTTTAGGGTGGGGGTTTAAGGTTTCAGCGTCTTTTGGTTCAGGGATTGCTCAGGGTTTGAGTTTTCTCTCGCTTTGGGGTTTTGGGGTTTAGCCTAGGGTCATAGTCCTAGGTTTTTTTTTTGCGGGGGGGGGGGGGGGGGGGGAGGCCTTAGGCTCTGCCTCGAGGAACCAGACTACAGATCCTGAAAGACGGACCTCGCCTCACTTTTTTTGGTATATCTCCGTTGTTGAGGGCGGGCCCAATTGAGCCCTTCAATTAGAGGCTGTGCCTGTAATTGCCTTAAGCTCTGCAAGAAGTACTCAGTAGGGGTTGAGGGGGAGTCGAGGGGGCGGCAGCCCTAAACCCTAAACCCTAAACCCTAAACCCTAAACCCTAAACCCTAAACCCTAAACCCTGAACCCAAAACCCGCTAAAGCCCGAACTGTACACAAGCTGGAGGGAGGTGCTTCGATAGTCAACTTGAGGCTTCAAATCATGCGGACTTAGAGAGGGGTTGAGGGTTTAGGGTTTAGGGCTAGGGTTTAGGGCTTAGGGCATAGGGCTTAGGGTTTAGGGATTAGGGTTTAGGGTTTAGGGCTAGGGTTTGGGGCTTAGGGTTTGGGGAGGTCTTGTCGTCTTGCCCCGAATCTTGTTTGACGGGGTGCACTCGCAGGAGAGACAGAGCAACACGCAAGCCAAGATGCATGGCAAGACGGGTTAAGGTCGGTACAAACGGGGCCTCAACAATTAGAATACTGCATTTTTTTTTCGGGGAGGGGGGGGGGGGGGGGGGGGAAGGGGGTGAAATTGATTTGTGTAATTATGTAGGGACCAAGGCAAGACTGGATAAGATCAGCAAGTCAGCAACAAAACTCGGAAACAGAATGAGGGCAAATGCCCTTGGCACGCTACAGCCTCATACTCGGCCCAAGTCCGAGCAAACGAACAAGAACAGGGTGAGAATAACTACCCGAAGAAGGGTGCACCCCATATAAACCCTAAACCCCAAGCCCAGGAGGAAGAGACCAAGACCCTCACAACAAGCATTAAGGCAACCGCAGGTTCGCCACCAGTGCCCAAGCCCATCGCAAATCTGGCGGGGTGCGCTGGAAGGATGGGGAGGCTTCAGGGGAATGGGGGGAAGAATTCAGGGAACCCCCCCTAAACCCTCAACCCTAAACCCGAAACCCGCAACCCTGAACCCTAATCAGGGAAGGATAAAGGGAACACCCAAACCCTAGACCCTAAACCCTAAACCCTAGACATGGCCCAGCCTGTGAGATGATGGCCGCTAGGCAAGAAACAAGGTTTCGGGCTTGGGGATTCTTGCTCGCCTCTACAGCGTCGGGTGTCGCTTGGTAGCTACAACCCTAACCCGACTCTGCTCCCGCGCAAAGAGCCCCAAGAGCCTGCAAACCCCTGTAAACCCTCGTGCCCTCTAAGCCCGACAGGCCCCAAGAAGCCCTAAGAAACCCTCAAAGCCCTCGCTTAGGTTAGGGGTTTCGGTTTGGGGTTTAGGGTTTAGGTTGGGTTTAGGGTTTAGGGTTCAGGGTTTAGGGTTTATAGGGTTTGGGGTTTAGGGTTTAGGGGACACGGAGACTCAAAAGTCCTGCCTGGCAAGGAAAATCCCGCGCCAAGAAGGTGTTGACATCGGGGTGAGATCCTGAGCTTGAAATCGCTAGTAAAGTCTCCAGAAAGTTGGTACATGGTTTGAAGATGAGTAGAGCTGGGATTCCCTTTAGTATGTCTCTGAAGGTGTGGGGAAAAGGATGTTCCTTTTTTTTGCAGTTTGCTGTAGTGCCTTTAGACGTCTGTGTTGGTTGTTAAGCATTCTGAGGAGTTCTAAAAGGTTTGGAATGGTTGAAGAGCGCAAAAGGCTTAGGGTGCTGGAAGGGTCGAGGGGACCTACAGGTTTTGGGTTGGATGATAACGTAAAAACGCGGTGCTCAATGGGTTTTGGGCTTCATGCAGTCTAGGTTTGTGGGCTCTGGCGTTGTGCAGGGGCTATTAGGGACCAGTCAGGTATAAGCCCTAAACCCTAAACCCTCAACCCTAAAGTCTGAACCCTAAACCCTGAACCCTAAACCCTAAACCCTAAACCCTAAACCCTAACTCCCGGGCTTCCAGGCGTGTTGGGCGCCAGGTGTGCCCACGGCCCACCAGCCCAAGACAACGGCGACACCGGGGTTCGCCCAGGGGGTCCTCTGCAAGGGGTTTAGGGGTTTAGGGTTGTTTTAGGGGGTTTGAGGGTTTGGGGGTTTAGGGTTTCGGGGTTTGGTTTTTTTTAGGGGGCTTTAGGGTTTAGGGGGTTTAGGGTTTCGGGGTTCAGGGGTTAGGGGTTTAGGGTTTTGGAGTTAGGGTTTAGGGGCTTAGGGCTTAGGTCTAGGGTTTAGGGGTTTAGGGGTTAGTAGGGTTCAGGGGCTTAGGGGTTTAGGGTTTCGAGGGTTTAGGAGTTTAGGGGTTTAGGGTTTAGGTTTAGGGGTTTTGGCCAGGTTTAGGGTTTATGGATTAGGGTTTAGGGGTTTAGGGAGTTGCCCGAGGGTCTGAGGCTCAGGATATCGAGCGTAGGATGTATGGTGTTTAGGGTGTATGGGGTTTAGGCGTTTGTTATGCTTGTGAGATTTAGGGTTTACGCGGGGATATGGAGGGCTTGGCATTCAAAATGTTTGTGGCTCAGAGGTGACTTCAAGCGTTGATTTGTCTTCCTGGTTTCTGTTTCTCACGCTTTGGGGAAACTTGATGTCTCGGTCGAGGATTGAACATGCGAGTGGGGGGCGAGAAGTCGCTATCCCACATCCCGCAGCCCTTGTGCCGTGCTGAGTGCAACTACGGTCGGGTTGGGGTCGGGTATGAGCCCTCAAACACGGGAGGGGTTTCGGGTTTAGCGTTGAGGGTTCAGGGTCTAGGGCTAAGGTTCAGGGTTGAGCCCTCAAGCCCAGCTCACACCGCTTGTTTTATCGACGTCACCGCGGGCGCTGGCTCCCCCGGGGCCCACCCAGGGTGAGCCGGACCACCTGGGCAAGGGTTTAGGGTTTAGGGTTTAGGGCTTAGGGTTTAGGGTTTAGGGTTTAGGGTTTAGGGTTTAGGGTTTAGGGTTTAGGGTTTAGGGTTTAGGGCTTAGGGCTTAGGGTTTAGGGTTTAGGGTTTAGGTTTATTAGGGTTTAGGGTTTATGGTTACCTTACCTTTCTGTAGGCCAATGGCTTGATTCATGTGGCAAGAGCGCTCAGGCCTAAATTGTTGCGAATGGAAGCAACCGACTTTGAGGCTTGGAACGCTTTAGGGTCTAGGGTTTAGGGTTTAGGGTTTAGGACTTGCTTCACGAAGCACACTGACTCTTGTTGCAGGGGTGGTCTCAGGTGTAGGTTGGAAGCAAACATATTTAGCATTGCGGGCACTCTTACAGGGGGATAACCCCTATGTATACCTTGTATAGTCCCTATATACATAAGCTGCCCCTAAACAACCCCTAAATTTTAAATCAACCCCTAAGGTCCCTTAGAAGGGTACCCGTGAACGCCCACGTACTGCTGCATCACCTTGGGGGACGAAAGGAACCTTAAAATTGGGGTCATATACCCTATACTACTATACTTCCTATCCCTACACCCTAAACCCTAAACCCTAAACCCTAAACCCTAAACCCTAAACCCTAAACCATAAACCCTAAACCCTAAACCCTAAACCCTTAACCCTAAACCCTAACCCTAAACCCTTTTCATGTTCATGTCGCCCCCAACACAGTGAGCAAGGGCCGAGGGAGGCACGCGCTTCGGAGCTGCAGGACTTCGACTGCGGCTGCGCCGGGCCTCTTGGGGTTGAGGGTTTAGGGTTTAGGCTTTTAGGGTTTTAGGGTTTAGGGTTTTGGGGTTTTAGGGGTTTAGGGTTTAGGGGTTTCGTCACCGTGGCATCTGGCCTTGGGATGGGCCTCTGGCTTCTCCAATACCCCCTGAACCAAGGAATCGAACACAATCTACAGATGTCCCGGGAGTCCAGGGTGAACCCTGAAGTGGAAGGGTTTCGGGTTTAGGGTTTAGGGTTTAGGGTTTAGGGTTTAGGGTGATCGACCCCTGTGGGCTGGCATGCTTTGAAGCAGCAGGATGCAGTGCGGGTGTCAGGGCAACTCTTCGCCATGAAGCCTTGCGTGGGTCTTGCTGGATCTGTTGGGACGGGGGGAATGGGGTTTGGGGTTTAGGGTTTTAGGGTTTAGGGTTTGTACATAGGATCAGGTAAACTACCCAACCCCCAATCTCAAGGGATGAAGACTCGTACCCCTAAGGTTGTACCCCTAAAGGTTCCCCTTAATATACTCCCAATGTGGCCCTCATATTCCCTTAGGCATCTTTGAAAAGGGACCCCAAAACCCAAGGGTACAACCGTAAGGGTTCAAGGTAGAACCCCTCGACAATCCTAGCCAACTCCATGCTATCTCCGAGCACTAAGCCCTCAACCCCTAAACTCCACCACTTTCAAACTTCTAGTGTCCGAAAACTCGTCCATGGCCCTTCGACTCCCTCCCGGAAAGCCTGAACGGTCAGGGTTTAGGGTCAAGGGTTCAGGGTTCAGGGTTTAGGGCTTCGGGTATATAGTAGGGTTTATGGGGGTCGGAGGGCTTCAGGGGCTTCAGGGTTGTCTGAACACCCACTGAGTTTCGGAGGGGTTTAGGGTCAGGGCCACTTGTGCCCAGAACGCATCTTCCCTAAACCCTAAACCCTAAACCCTAAACCCTAAACCCTAAACCCTAAACCCTTATACACCCAGAAGACCTAAGACTCACAAGCCTAGCCTTCAAACTACTGCATCAGTGGCCTCAAGAGGCTCCGGTGACCCTCGATCCTGCATCCCAAAGCTTCTTCGAGGGCGGAGAAGGTTTAGGGTTTAGGGTTTAGGGTTTAGGGTTTAGGGTTATTTAGGGTTTAGGGTTTAGGGTTTAGGGTTTAGGGTTTGGGCTTACCTTTTCGGGTTTAGTTTGGGGTGAGGGGGGGAGAAGAGAGGCAGAGGGAGGATGTTGATTCAAGGTAGTACCCTAGATCCTAGATCCTAAGCCCTATTTAGCCAAAGTAAAAATTCTCGGCGCATGTTCTGCGAAGAGATCTGAGGCTCTGGCCCTTGCGAGTGGTAAGCGAAATCAATTTGGTGCGGATCGGGGTTTAAGTTTTTGTGCAGTGAGATGGGGCTTGGGCTAAATGGGGCTTCGGGTTTGCAGGGCATGAAGATGCCCTCCAAAACGTCTTGAAAACTCTAACCCTTACCTCTTCTAAACGCCCTAAACCCCATAAACGCTCTCGGCCGTGAACAGCCCATCCATAGTATGAACTGAAAGAAACGAATCAGATAACAAAGACCAAGGAAGTCAATATACGAAAACAACATTAAAAACACAAATGCAATAGAAACACAAATATAAATAAATATAGATATATATATATATATGTATATATATATACAAACATATATGTGTATATATATATATGTATATTTAATGTATGTATTTGAACTCTGAACCTAAACTCCCTACACTCCCTAAACCCCCCTCCACCCCGTAAACCCAACTCCCTAAACCCTAAACTCCCTAAACTCCCCTATAAACCCTAACCCCTAAACTCCCAAACCCCTAAACTCCCTAAACTCCTAAGCCCCAGACCCTAAACCCTAAACCCTAAACCCTAAACCCTAAACCTCTCTACCATATAACCCTAAATGTTAAACACCAATTGGAGAATTTGATCCATTTCTTTTTTTTTCACCCCCCCGTTGTTCAGCACCAATTGGAGAATTTGATCCATTTTGGCCCCTCCGACCCTTTTGACCCCCCATTGTTCAGCACCAATTGGATAATTTGATCCATTTTGGCTTCTCCGACCCCCATTGTTCAGCACCAATTGGAGAATTTGATCCATTTTGACCCCTCCGACCCTCTTAGGGAGGCTTCGTGGAGGGTACTCCAGGATTCGGTAAAAATGGCTCGATTCCCAGTTAGTTTTACCCCTGAAATGCTGACCTCTCTAACCCTCCATGGTTCAGCACGAAAAAGAAATTAATAAGCTTTTTATTTTCGTAATGTTATGGGATTCTTTGGGCGGGTGGGTTTTGTTCCGTTGCCTGCACACACTGCTGGCCTAGTAAATGCTCGAACTTGAGATGCTGAACCCTAAACCCTAAACCCTAAACCCTAAACCCTAAACCCTAAACCCTAAACCCTAAACCCTAAACCCTAAACCTTGACCCCGGAACCTCCGGGTCGGACTGACGGCCTTCGCCCCCCTTGGCAAGTAGGCCGAGGTCGACCGCGGAAGAGGGGCTTAGGGTTTAGGGTTTAGGGTTTAGGGTTAGGGTTTAGGGTTTAGGGTTTAGGGTTTGGGGTTTGGGGTTTAGGGTTTAGGGTTTAGGGTTTAGGGGGTTCAGGGTTTAGGGGGTTCAGGGTAGGGAAATTTGGGAGGTAGGGTTCAGGGTTCAGGGTTTATGGCTTAGGGTGTTTAGGGGTTGAGGTTTAGAGGGTTTGGTGCTTAGCTTAGCAGGGGGAAGTAGAGGGTTTTGGGGCTTGGGGTTGGGCCGTAAGGTTTGAGGTTTCCGGGCTTGCAGGGATTCAGGGGCTTCGGGTCCCCTGAAGCCTAAACCAAACGGTTTGGGGAACAAAGTCGGGGAGCCAGCTTTTTTTGAAACTTGAGCAGGGGGTCTACTTCTTGCGTACCCTGCGAACCCCTATCCCAACCTGACCACAAAATATCGGCGGATGCGGGCGGAACCTGATGTGGAACAGGAACGACGGGCAGGCATCCCTAATGTCTGCATCCATGATGAAACCGAAGCACCCAAGATCCTGCCCTAGACCCTAAACCCTAAGCCCTAAACCCTAAGCCCCAAACCCTAAACCCTAAACCCTAAACCCCCTAAACCGGATTCGGGCCCTTGCTACAAGCAGCAGGCAGGAACCCCCCTCAAAAATATTTGGGGCAAGCAGGCAAGCACGCCACAACTGATTCTATCCACTCTAAACCCGATAGACCCGAAATTCCCAACGCGAAAGCCTGAACGCCTTCCGGCCCCCCCAACCCCCTGTGAAAAAATCAACCTCAACCACAGGAATCTTGGCATAGGGATTACAATCGGGGGGTACTATCATCCTTTTAAGGACTGTCTTTAGTACAAGGGGGAACATCCCAACTCAACCCTAAGCCCTAAGCCCTCTTAAGGACGGTTAGTACAAGGGTGAACATCCCAAACTGCAATCTCAGGAGGCTGCCCCAGATCGCAGGCCTCGGGCAACCAGCCGTTCGGAGGGATTTACAGGGCTTACAGGGAACTGAAGGAGTCCAGGGGTTTAGGCCTAGGAGTTTAGGAAGTTTAGGGTTTAGGGTTTAGGGCTAGGAATTTCGGGTTTCGGGTTCAGGGGCTAGGAAGTTAGGGTTTAGAGTTTAGGGGGCTAGGAACTTAGAGTTTCAGGAAAACTGGGTTTGCGACAAGAAAAGGCGCAGGAGTCGCCCCGGATTTGCCCCCTGAAGGCCAGAGATACAACGCTATACCGACCTTTGCACCCTACCCTGCACCTCTTGGGGCAGTTTCATGGTCTCTGAATATGGGCCCTGAATTGGGGAACCCTTATATATACACCTTTTTGGCATGGACAATGATGTGAGGTTCTGTCCTCTTCGGCCTCTTTGCCCCATTAAGAATAACAAAAAACATTGTAACGGCTGTGTGTCAAAGTTGGCTTCACGGTTTTAAGGGGTGCCTGTGTTGAGTGCACACGTTCGGCCACTCTGTATGGGTATTTCGGTGGTCGAAAGCCTCCGCAGGTCTTCGGGTTTAGGGTTTGGGTTGTGTGTAGGGTTTAAGCTTTTTGAAGTTAAGCCCCAAAAGCTTCCTGAGCCCTTAACTTCCTACACACCCCCTCAAGGTCTACGTAACCCTAAATCCTCTGACTACAGAACCCAAACCCTAAACCCTACATCCTAAACCCCAAACTCCAAACCCCAAACCCGAAACCCGAAACCCTAAACCCTTTGTTGAGGAACCAGCCGCTGCCAGACCTCGGGGGGCCGCAGGGTCTAGGGTTCTGAGCTGCTTTGAGGGGGTTAGGAGGGATGTAAAGTGCGAGAGCCCCCCCCACCACTTTTTGTGTGTTAGGTCATTGCTATAGCCTAAGAAATATTCAACATAACCCTTGGGCAAACCCTTGAAATAAATTCAGGGGTATGGTAAAATGCTCCCTTTCGCTCCCGTATATTCCCCTCTTATTTATTATTGGTTAAGGGGTGTGGGTTTGGGGTATGGCGTATTATTCTTTACTATCAAGCCACCTGTCAGATTCTTCGACAGGCTCACAAAACCTAGAAGGTTCTTCAAAGGGACTCGTAGCCCCACTGAGATTCCAGGAGCCATCAGAAACAGCAGCTGGGGTGAGACAAAAACCGATGATGCTTCACATGATTTAACTGTGGCCCCCGAAAACCCTAAACTCTAAACCTCAGTATCTAGGTTGGCCCTCTTTAAAGCATCTGAAACACATTCTAAGTAGGATCCAGTTCGGTATAGGGTGCCCTTTCCGGTTTTAAGGGGGCGTTTGAGAGAACCTAAACCCGAAAAAAGGGGGAATGAGGGCCTGCTCTGGGTCCCTGAAAAAAGGGGAGATGCGTCCAACATGTCAGGCAAATTCTGCCTTCTTTTCGGGGTAAAGAGACGTCTCTAGGTATGCCTACAAACCCCATAACCCTAAACCAAAACCCCAGTTCAACCCTAAACCCTATAACCCTATGACCCTAACCGTAAACCCCAAAAACCTATAACCCTATGACCCTAAGCCCTACAACCCAAAATCCTATAACCCTTTAACCCTATAACCCCACAACCCTAAAATTCAGGGTTTAGGGTTTAGGGTTTAGGGTTTAGGGTTGAGGGTTTAGGGTTGAGGGTTCAGGGTTTAGGGTTTAGGGTTCCCTAGAACCCCCCATTATCCTCAAGCCTTTGAGCTCCAGCTTTGGCGGCTTGGGACTGGGCCCGTCATCCGAGGGCGAGCGCATGAACGCAGGAACCTCCGTCGGGTCCTGGTCAGATTCGCTCTGTCTCATTGCGATTATTGGTACTATTGTTAGTATTGGTTTTTTAAAAAAAACCATTAAGTATTTTACTTCTGTTTGTTGTTGTTCTGGGGGGGAGGGGGGTTCTAGGGCTTAGGGTTCAGGGGGAAGGGGGGGGGGGGGGGGGCTTTCCGAATTTAGTTGAGTGTGAAGAATTTTGACGTTGGCTTTTAAGGGTTTCAGGGTTCAAGGCCTCCCGATCCGCCACCTTCCGAAGTGACCCCTAAACCAGAATACCCTGCAGCCCCTGGTTTAGGGTTTAGGGTTTAGGGTTCAGATTTTAACCTAAGAACTGCAAAACCTTACGCTCAAAAGAGCTACAGAACGCCACCTTCTTTATTGCTTGTGTTGGATTGCATTTGTAAACTATGTTGTTCAACAGGACCCCGTACTGTGCATAACGACAATAAAATAGTTGGCCGAAGAACCCTTACAAACGCCAAAAGCCCTCAAACCCCAAAACGTCCGAGACCGAAACCTTAGACAGCAGACCCTTTTAACACCATACGCCCTAAACCCTACACGTCCCGCAAAAAAGGCCAACAGCCTTAAAACCCTAGCGAAACTCATGTTGAGCGCATAGCGGTACCAAGGTGCGTTCACGTCGCTGATCACATCCTTGGCCTCACTTTTCTGCGCCCAGTCGCCCGCGCCGAGGGTTTAGGGTTTAGGGTTTAGGTTTTTTTTTTAGGTTTAGGGTTTAGGGTTTAGGGTTTAGGGTTTAGGGTTTAGGTTTTAGGGTTTAGGGTTTAGGGTTTAGGGTTTAGGGTTTAGGGGTTGAGGTCGCCACACTTTGAGGAAGCCCACACGCCACTGTCAGCCAGCCACGCTCAAATGTCCATTGCCCGACTTTCAACTCCAGCTTGCTTCGGAGATCACCGATCGGTACTGTGCCGAGGGGAACGATGGGGGTGCTCGCTGCCGGAGAGATGCACGGTTGCTCGCAAGTAAAACCCTCACAAGCCCTCGTACTCCTCAGAATGCTTATAAACTTTAACATCCGTTGTAAGGCCTCATACGCCCTAAAAAACGCAACAATTGCGCAAAGCAACCCAACAAACTAACGCTCAATAATTGCCCTAAACCCTAAACCCGAAACTCTAAACCCTAAACCCTAAATCCTAAACCCTAAACCCCGGACCTGCGTCTTCCGGCGCACGAGATGGAGCCGCGGAGCCGGTTGCCTGAGAACTGGTCGAGGCTGGGGTGTGGGGTTTGCAAGGTTTAAGGGGTTTAGGGTTTAGAGTTTAGGTTCAGGGTTTAGGGTTTAAGGTTTAGGGTTTAGGGTTTAGGGATTAGGGTTTAGGGTTTACGGTTTAGGGTAGGGTTTGTTTGGTTTATAGGTTTCTTTGTTTCGGGTTTCTGAAGGTAACAAGGTTTATAGAAGGCTTGAGGGTTTACAGGGTCTACAGTGTAGGGGCTTCTCACAAGGCTCAAGGGACTTATGGCGTTCAGGGTTTAGGGCGTCGCCAAAACCTTCGATGAGGGGAAGTCTGGCGGTAGGGATAGGATGGATAGGCTTTCCAAACCCGAAACCCGAAACCCTGAACCCGAAACCCTAAACCCTAAACTTTGTTCTAGGTTCAGGTCTTGATCTTCAGGGCAGTAAAGTTAGCTCACAACGATCAAAGATAGAAAGGACGGAACGTGCCAACAAAAACCCTGGTTCTTAGTAAAAATGAGGGAATGAGGCCCCCATATATATAATACCCTTTATACAGGGATTACAGAAGGCCCTAATTCCCTCATTCCCTACTAAACACAAGCCAGAAGTATCCCTAAACCCTAAACCCTAAACCCTAAACCCTAAACCCTAAACCCTAAACCCTAAACACCGACCCCGGCCTGTAGAGGTCAGAGATAGTGGTCGCGATGTGCACCATGTCCTACAGGCGTGTCGCAGATTGAGGAACCAAAGTCGGCCTGACCCTTGGGTTTAGGGTTTAGGGTTTAGGGTTTGTGGGTTTGGGGTTTGGGGTTTAGGGTTTGGGGTTTGGGGTTTAGGGTTTAGGGTTTGGGGTTTAGGGTTTGGGGTTTAGGGTTTGGGGTTTAGGGGTTAGTGTTTAGGGCAGGAGCTGTTCAGAAGTCTTCGAAAGACGTCTGACGCAGCGCATCTTCTACCATTCTCTTCACAAGCCCCAGGAACCCTAAACCCTAAACCCCAAACCCTAAATGCCCAACATCCTCAACCCCAACTCACTCAACCCCAGCCACAAAGCCCTGCGCTACACTCTCTAAATACCTAGAGCCACCCTTTTTTGGTTTAAAGGGGCTTGTAAGTGAACCTAAGCCCTAAAGAGGGAGGACTAAGGGCCTACTCTGGGTCCTGGTTCCTCCTCAAGGCTGACGCCTCCTAATAGGTTTACGGTTTAGGGCCTACAGGGTGGGGCCCCCTAGTTATAAGCAGAGTTATAAGGGCCCTATAAATTGGGTTATAAGGACCCTAAGTTAGGTTATAAGTCCCTTAACTACAGTTAGTATAGTAAGGGGGCCCCACCCTGTAGCTCAGGGTTTACAAGGTGATGGGTACAGGGTTCACCGGGGTGTGGAAACAGGTCTAGGGTTTAAAGCTTCTAGGTATTCCAGGGTCAGAGGCTTTACAATTCCATGGCTTTCTTCCTCCCTCAAGTGCCATCGTGGCTTTTTCTTGTTTCAGGCGATTTAGGGCTTAGAGCTCAGGGTTTAGGATTCAGGGTTGCTTAGGGTTTAGGGTGTAGGGTTCAAAAGCGGCAAAAAATGCAAAAAGGGTGCCACTAGTGACATAGGTTTCGGGAGAAGAGGATCTATAACCCGGAACCCTCTTTGCAAGGGCTTCCATGAGAGGAAAAACGAGCTATCCGGCAGCGAACCCTGATGTACAAGAATCCTCAGCCCTTTCAGCCCTAAGCCCTCTGCCCTACGCCGTAAGCCCTCAACGCCATCCTCGTAGCGCGTGTTGCAGTCTTTCCACCAGGGCGGCTGACTGGGAAGGGGGATCCTCAGCACCCCCAAACGGGGCCCACCAACCCCAAATCCATGGCGCCCTGAAATCCCTAAAGCCGCAGAAATCCCTAAGGCCCTGAAAACCCTGAGAGCCCTGAACCCCTTGAGCCGAAAACCCCTTTGAGCCCTGAACCCTCACCTGCAGTAGTTCGTGGGGGGCTTTGTGCAGAGGGTAGAAAATTAGATGGGCAGAAGCATCCTCAACCCTACAACCCCTACAACCCTACCTAGACCCGGGAGTAACCTAGGAATAAAAAGGGTACGTACCCTTTTTGGGTTTAAGGGGATGAAAAGGGAACCCCAACCCTAAAAAAAGGAAAAAGGGCCTACTCCGGGTCCCAGCTACTCCACAAGGCCTGAGCTGTGAAGGTGTGGAGTGTGGGGTTTCAAGAGGGCCAAGAGCGAGCCTCATACTCCAATTCAAGTGGCGAGCGGATCCTAAACCCCAAACCCTACGCCCTAAACCCTGGACCCCACCCTCGCCTCCGCAACCACAGCCTCAGCGCCGGACCCCAACGTGTCAGCGGCCAGGAATATGCTCGCCTCGATCACCAGTCCCCCCCCCCCCCATATGGATTCTGCTGCAAATCCTCGCCTACCCCTCACCCTAGGCCGCATCAAGCCTAACACCTCAAGCCCTCCCTAAACAGGTCGTGGGTGATGATCTTCAACAAACAAGGGTTTTTGGAATATGTTCCAAATTGCCGGCTGAGGCCACAACAACTAAGCCCTGAAAGATAGACGACGCCTTTAAGGGAATATGAGGGGGGGAAGAGTCTGGTTTAGGCTTTAGGTCTTACGGTCTACTAAGGGCTAAGGTTTGGGGTTTAGGGAGGTTCGGACAGGCATTTAGGGGATCTTGATGTTGTGGCCGGCGACGCGACATCAGGGTTGCCAAAAACTATAGGATACTTTGGGGAAGCCGAGGCCCTAACCCTAAAACCCTAACCCTAAACCCTAAACCCTAAACCCTAAACCCTAAACCCTAAACCCTAAACCCTAAACCCTAAACCCCGAAGCCTGAACCCTACGCCTACCCCCTAACCCTAAATCCTAGATCCACATAAGCACAGCCTCCCGATCCAGCTGCCTGTTTAAGGCAGCTTCGCCCCCCATGAGTAGGGTGTAGGGTGTAGGGTGTAGGGTGTAGGGTGTAGGGTGTAGGGTTTAGGGTTTAGGGTTTAGGGTTTAGGGTTTAGGGTTTAGGGTTTAGGGTTTAGGGTTTAGGGTTTAGGGTTACCTCCTGAAGCCCGCATCTCTGAGTTCTGAGGGCTGGGCCACGGCGATCTCGTGCGGCTGATACTCGCAGCACAGCGTGGTGCGGAAGGAGTCGTTCAGGTAGTTCCTCTTCGGGTCGGGCACCCTAAACCCTAAACCCTAAACCCTAAACCCTAAACCCTAAACCCTAAACCCTCTTCGGGCTGCACCCGCAAGACTCAAGATCCCTACTTGGAGGTTCAGGGTACTTATTAACCCAATACTAACCGTATACTTATACCCGAGTTATAACCATATTCGGGCACTTAAGGGGCCTATATATAAGTGGGGTATAAGTACCGCTATAACTCGTTCATAAGTACCATGAACCTGCAAGTAGACCCCTAAAACCGAATCTCCAAAACGGCCTCGGCTCTTGCGTTAGGTGGAGGCTCTCAGGTTGAGAGGGTTTGGGGACTACTTACGCAGGGCTTGCCTATGGCCCCTACTAAGTCGCAGCACCCTAGACCCGAAACCCGAAACCCGAAACCCTAAACCCTAAACCCTAAACCCTAAACCCTAAACCCCCCGCCCCCCGTGCACAAAACCCCCTGGCGCGCACCATGCCATCTGCGCCAACTCGCGCACTGAGCCGACATGCCTGGGCTCAGGCTGCTCGGGGTTTAGGGTTTAGGGTTTAGGGTTTAGGGTTTAGGGTTTAGGGTTTAGGGTTTAGGCTTTAGGGTGTAGGGCTAGGGTTTAGGGTTTGGGGGTTTAGGGGTTTAGGTTGAAGGTTTACGGTTTAAGGTTTAAGGGTTACGGGTTCAGGGTTGCGGACAGGCCCATGGGCTGCTCGACACGACTGGCCATCTCACAGCCAGCATGCCTTCCACGAATTCCATGCTCGCCTCGAAGCGCGCCAAGATGCCTGCTGCAAGGTGGCCTGCATCGTGACATCGACGCCGCCATCGACAGTGCCATTCTGCACGCTGCTGCCCGGGCCGGCGTCCTCGAAGAGTGCAGCTTGGCTCCGTGGGTACGTCCCGGCTTCCCTTGGCCTCGAACGGATTAAGGGTGTAGGGTTTAGGGCTTAGGGTTTCGGGTTTTAGGGTTTAGCTTTACGGGTTACGGGTTACGGGTTAAGGGTGTAGGGTTTAGGGGTTTAGGGTTTAGGGGTTTGGGGTTTAGGGGTTTAGGGGTTTAGGGGTTTAGGGTTTAGGGTTTAGGGTTTAGGGTTTAGGGTTTAGGGTTTAGGGTTTAGGGTTTAGGGTTTAGGGTTTAGGGGTGTAGGGTTTATAGGTTTAGGGGTTTAGGTTTACGGGTTACGGGTTATGGGTTAGGGGTTCAGGGGTCTAGGTTGAAGGGTTAAGGGTTACGGGTGTAGGGTATTGGATTTAGGGTCAAGGGTTTGGGGTTTCGGGCTTTAGGTTCAAGGGTTATGGGTTAAGGGCTAAGGGTGTGGGGTTAAGGGTTTAGGGGTTTATTAGGTTTAATGGTTTAGGGTTTAGGATTTGAGGTTTAGGGGTTGAGGCTTTCGGGTTAAGGGTTTAGGGTTTAGGGTTTAGGGCTTGGGGTTTAGGGCTTAAGGGTTTAGGTTTAAGGGTTCAGGGTTCAGGGTTAAGGGTTCAGGGGTGTAGGGCATAGGGTTAAGGGTTTAGGGGTTTAGGTTTAAGGGTTAAGGGTTAAGGCTTAAAGGTGTAGGGTTTAGGATTTAGGGGTTTGGGGTTTAGGTAGGGGTTTTGTGTTTGGGGGTTTAGGGGTTTAGGGTTTAGGGTTGAGAGGTTACGGGTTTAGGGGGTTCAAAGGGTATGGTGTTTAGGCTATTTTTGAGAGAGTAAGGTTTTCGGGTTGAGGGTTTAGGGGGGTCGGAAGGTAGGCTATATTCAGCTCAACAGCTCAGACCCTCAATCTACGATTTCCCCCCCCCCCCCCTCTCGCCCTCCCCCCCGCCCCCCAAAAACACCAAGAAAAGAAAGATAAGCCTCCCTATATTGCCCTCATGAGGAAGAAGATTTTTGCTTTCCCTAAACCCTAAACCCTAGACCCCAAACCTTGGGGGGGGCCTAAACCCTAAACCCTAAACCCTAAACCCTAAACTCTATCTCCAAAGGCCTCAACCCCCCAGTCGCTATAAAAGGGAAGGGCCCAACGTCTGCAGGGGGCGCTTAAGAGCTTTAGGGCGTAGTGTAGGATTTAGGATTTAGGGTTTAGGATTTAGGATTTAGGAGTTAGGAGTTAGGATTTAGGATTTATAGAGGGGGGTTTAGGGCTTAGGGCTTAGGGCTTGGAGCCCACCTTGAAGGGAAGACAAGATGCATCATGCGCCGAAGGAACTGCAGTAGATACCTGGTGCGTTGCGGGGGCCGGCGTCCGGGTTGTGGCGCACCAGGGATATGTGGGCGGGGTGCCCCTTTTGTCTACACCAACTACTAGTGTCGCTTTTTTTTATAGGAAAGCCAAAATAGGTCCTAACTTTGGGACATGTACTTCACCAACATTAGTCGGGAGGAGACCTGCGTGCCCCGGAGGGTCACACTGCAGTGTGCACGGTGCAGCTGTTGTCACAGGTTTCGAGATGCATTCATGGTGCGTACCAGGCTCACCGTTCTACATTGAAGTGCACGAATGCCAGCAGCCCCATGCCAAACAGCCGATACACCCTCAAAGAAGGCCCTGTGAAGACCCCCATGCACCCCAAGCAGCAATATGGTATTCTGCAGAAACAAAGAAAGACCGTCTTACTATTTTACCGTAGCTGAAGCCTTCGAATACCCACCACGCTACAACCTCAAATACCACATCCACTCAACCTTACCACTGCCCCAAAAGCAGCACTGCCTGTGAGGCGACTGCAAGAAGGTGGACATCGCGAAGCCAAACTCCTCTTCGCTAGTCTCAAAGACTCTTCTGAAACGAGGTTCTCCAGCAACCTAGGAGAAAAGAAGGTGCCGTTTTTGTGGTTTACTTAAGACCCCGCCCCACCAAAAAAAGTAACAATAGAGCAACAATAAAGAATATAAAAAAGGAAACCAAACTAACATTATTTTACTTCGAACATCCCCACCTTGCTCCTCGTTAAAAGGAAAGAGCGCGAATAAGATGTTCAAACAAAGACACATTGATTCAAATACGCTTTCTTCGTTTTTGCTTGTAATTGGGGTTGGGCACTCCAGGGAGTCTCTGGGGCTGGGCACTCCAGGAGTCTCTAGGGTTGGGCACTTCAGGGGGTCCAGGAAGTCTCTGGGGTTGGGCACTCCAGGTTCTCCAGGGTCTCTGGGGTTGGGCACTCCAGGGAGTCTCTAGGAGTAGACCGGGCGAGGCGAAGAGTTTAGGGCGAGGAGAAGAGTCGAGTTTTACATCTAACAACCCCACACCGAAGGCGGGGAATAAGATAAGGAAAGCACGGCCCTTACTAGGACACAGAAAACACAACCTAGGCCCGAGCTCAAAACCCAGTCATGCCCCCTCCCCCCGGCCCGAAGGCTGAATCTGTTGAAGTCCACGGACCTAAGGAAGATTAGAGGGTTTAGGGTTTAGGGTTTAGGGATATCTGTTCTAGGGATTCTGGGGCATTAAGAAGATTAGTGTTGGGATTTTGCTGACGCCGCACGCGCCCTGCATTTTGCAGAGGGGTTTCAGCTGAGCTCCTTGAGAATCTGGCGCTCCACTGTGATGATGGCCTGTGCAGAAGTGGTTCCTAAACCCTAAACCCTAAACACTAAGCCCTACACCCTAAACACTAAACCCTACACCCTGACGAATAGCTACATCGGGCGCCAAGGATGTCGAAAGACAAGAGTTTTCACAAATGAAAGAACATCTTCAAAGCGGTTTGAGTTTAGGGTTTAGGGTTTAGGGTTTAGGGTTTAGGGTTTAGGGTTTAGGGTTTAGGGTTTAGGGTTTAGGGTTCACCAGAAATGGTCATGGCAGTGCCTTAAACATATGATCAGCATGCCCTAAACCCTAAGCCCTAAACCCTGAACCCCGAACCCCTAAACCCCTAAACCCCTACTCCCTAAACCCCAAACCCTAAACCCCAAACCCTAGCCCTAAACCCTAAACCCTAAACCCTAAACCCTAAATGCCGTAAACACAAAGCCTCGAGTCTCCTCCTCACACCCCCGAAGCCCAAAACCCTCGAAAGCTTTAAGCAACAGTACACTCAACAGGCCCCAAACTTTGGGTTTAGGGTTTAGGGTTTAGGGTTTAGGGTTTAGGGTTTAGGGTTAAAGGTTCAAAACTTTTGGGGATCTGCCTACTCTTGGACCATAAATGGCCAAGATTCTCCCCTGCTAGCCCTGCCGATCTACCCACTTCAAACCCTAAAGCCCAAAAAGCCTGATAACACTTAACCCCTAAAAGCCCCTAAATGCCCCTAAAATAACCCTAAACCCTAAACCCTAAACCTTAAACCCTGAACCCTGAACCCTGAACCCTGAACCCTGAACCCTACCCTGAACCCTGAACCCTGAACCCTGAAGCCTGAACCCTGAACCCTGAACCCTGAACCCTAAACCCTAAACCCTAAACCCTGAACCCTACACCCTGAACCCTAAACCCTAAACCCTAAACCCTAAACCCTGAACCCTGAACCCTGAACCCTAAACCCTAAACCCTAGCCACCTGCCGCATTTCCACGGCATCTCGGCTCTTGGGCTCCAAGTTCGGTGTGGGGCCGGCGAAGACCTGGGTCTTGCGTGTTGGGGTTTAGGGTTTAGGGTTTAGGGTTTAGGGTTTAGGGATTAGAGATTGAGGGTTTAGAGTTTAAGGTTTAACTAGGGTAAGGTTTTTTGGGATTGAGGGTTTAGGGTTTAGGGGTTGTGGGTTTAGGCCTCAGGGGTTTAGGGTTTAGGGTTTAGAGATTGAGGATCAGGGTTTGGGGATTGAGGGTTTAGGGTTTAGGGTATTTAGGAGGAGATTCAACATGGGAAGCCTAGATTTGGGGCGTTCAGAGTTCAGGGTTTAGGGGTTGAGGGTTTAGGGTTTAGGATCAGCCACTTCAGCTTAACTGGCACTTGGATGGCCTTAGGGCGATTGCCATAGCCAAACCCCCAAGACAGAACCCCTCAACTTCTGCACCCTAAAGCCCTGAGCCCGAGCATCCGAGACCCTGCAACTCACTGAACCCTATAAAGAAAATAGTAAATCCTAACCCTAAAACCCCTACACCCGCTACGCCCTCTACACCCTCAAGACCCCAACCCTACCGCATCAGAACCCAGTAACACCCGATCTTCGGCTGGCGTCTGTTCTGAACCCCCCCCCCCCCCGCCTCCCCCACCCATTTTGTGGAGTTGCCTGGCCTTAGCCCTACACCATTTACCCTTTACCGGCGGTCGTATTTTCCTTCGCTTTTTGTTCGGTTCCCCGTTTCTTTGCCAGTTCCTTTCGTTTTTGATTTCGTTTTTGATGGCGCTCCCTAAACTCTAACCGCTAAACCCTAACCCCTAGACCCCAAACCCTAAACCCTAAACCCTAAACCCTAAACCCTGAGCCCTAAGCCCTAAACCCTAAACTGACTTTGCCTCTTAAAGGAGCTCCCGGGCTCCATCGTCGTTTCAGCCCTTCCGGCGGCTCCGGGTCCACTGCATATGGGTAGTTCTTCTAAATTTCGGGTCCCTTATTGGGATCCCTTTGTACAGGGCTTCGGGTTTAGGGTTTAGGGTTTAGGGTTCAGGGTTTAGGGTTTAGGGTGATAAGGGGTACCCCAAAAAGGGGCCCGTATTGACGAAACTACCCCGATCGCTCGCTGAAGGACAAGGAAAAAAAAACGTTGGCAGTTGCACGTTGCGGGGCATGCGTCCATTGATTCAAGCCCATCAGGTCCTCTAAACCACGAATTAGGGTTTAGGGTTTAGGGTTTAGGGTTTAGGGTTTAGGGTTTAGGGTTTAGGGTTTAGGGTTTAGGGTTTAGGGTTTAGGGTTTAGGGTTTAGGATGCTTTAGGTTTAAGGATCAGGCTTCAGGGTCTATAGGGTCTACTTATCAAGCTGTTTGAGGCAGCTGCCGGCTGTCCATCCTCCTCCATAGACCGCATGTGGAGTCGATAGAAGACCAGAATAATGTCTTTGAGCCTTCGAAGTTTAGGGTTAGGCGGTTTAGGGTTTAGGGGTTAGGTTTTGGGGTTTAGGGTTTCGGGTTTAGGGCTGAGGCACTAGAGAGTTTGGGGTTTCGAAAAGTGTTTGAAGCTAATTGGGTGGTAGAATTAGCGCGCCGTCTAGAGGTAGTTAGGGCAGTAGCTATGTTCCCAGATTGATTTTGTGGAGCAGCCCCAACATCCCACACCCTAAACCCTAAACCCTAAACCCTGAACCCTCAACCCTAAACAAAGTTCAAAAGGGCCGTCCTGGTCTTCCTAGGATTCGCGGCGTTGGAGAAAGGATTTCGGGCGATAGTCGGACAGTCATCACAGCCACGCATTCACCTGTCGTCCTGCAAGACAGGACACAACCCACCTAGGTCAAACTGCGGGTGCATCAAGAACCTGCCTAGATGCCGTAGGGTAGTACTGCAAGTAAAGCCAATGGAAATACAAATCCCAGTACGCACGCCAGCCAATCGACAACCACTCCCTGGATCTTGACCATTGTTGATTTAGGTCCAACATACCGCCAAGACGGCGGTTTCGGCCAAACAAGGCTTGGCCAAACAGTGAAATTGCAGAGTTTTTTTGATATGTTGGCGCGCTTCACGCAAGACGGCCTCCAGCTGCCAGTAGAAGGCGTAAATCCTCTTGGCACAACTGTCGGGCTGCCGCGATCAATCGCTTCTTCTTCTTCTTCTTGCGGTCTCTCTTCGATTTCGTCGCACTTGGCTTGGGTGCGCGTGGAGAGCGCCGAAGAGGCCCAGAGTCCCTTGGAGCCCTTAAACCCTTAACCCCCGAAACCCTGAACCTACCTCCACCTGGTGAGCCTGCACACCCAGAGCCCTCTGCAACCGCTCCGCAAGACATGGCAAGACTCACAAACTTCGTTCGGGTCCTAATCGGGCTGAGGGTTTAGGGCTCAGGGCTCAGAATCCTGCACCCTGTAAACTCAAAACCCCTAAAGCCCGAAACCCTAACCGCCTTCTTCTCTAAACCCCTAACCCTGTTTCTAACAAGCCTAAACCCAATGGACTAAACCCTAAACCCCTAAACCCCTGAACCCTAAACCCCTGAACCCTAAACGCCCAAAATTCCTAAACCCCTAACCCCTACACCCCTACACCCCTAAACCCCTAAACCCCTAAACCCCTGAACCCCTGAACCCCTAAACCCCTACACCCCTGCACCGCTAAACCCCAAACCCTAAACCCTAAACCCCTCAACCCCTCAACCCTAAACCCTGAACCCTAGAAATTCGGGCCGGGCCTCCTTTGGGCCTCTTCGATCTTGCAAGCGAGGAGCAGCGATGCCTCGGGACTCACCCGGATGTTTGGGGTTTAGGGCCTACATTCTAGCGAGTTTAGGGTTTAGGGTATAGGGTTTAGAGTTTAGGGAGTTTAGGGAGTTCAGGTTCAGGGTTCAGGGGAATTAGGGTTCAGGTTTAGGCAGGGGGCTTCGGGGTTTGGGGAGTTTAAGGGGTTTCGGGGGTTTGCGAGTTTAGGGGTCAGGCTTAGGATGAGGGGTTAGGGATTTCGGTTGGGGTTTGTAAGCCTGATGTGTGTATTGCCTGTTTATATAAAGCCCTTAGCCCTGAGCTCTAAACTCTCGACCCTTTACCAACTTGTCGACGCCCCAGTTTCCTAAACGCTAAACGGGCTAGTTAAACCCTAAACCCTAAACCCTAAACCTAAAACCCTAACCCCTGAACCCTAAACCCTAAAGCCTAAAGCCTAAAGCCTGTACCCGACAAACCCACTGGTATATCAAAGACCCCTAAACCCTTAGCTCAAGCGCGCACACGCAGTCTATTAAGGGAACGCATGAAAGCAAAACATGGCAAGTATATGGGGGGCTTACGAAATAAGGTACCCTTAATATGGACCCCAAATAGTAGGATCCCCTTGCCCTAAAGACCCCCAAAAAGGCTACCCCTCATTCCGGAACTTCCCCCCCCCCCCCCCCATATTGCTACTCCATTCCTACCCAAGGCCCATGCCGCTGCGGCAACGCGGACGTCGAAGTCCGCAAGCGACCTTCCGGATCACATGCTTTTAGGGTTTAGGGTTTAGGGTTTAGGGTTTTGAGAGCAAAAGAAAAGCTCATTGAGGCCAAGGAAGGAAGAAACAGCGGCCAGGATCTTGCCCGCAGTAGTTGTGTTAGTCTATCGCGCTTGCATGAGGCTGAAAGCTTCGCGGAGGAGTCCTAGCACCACGAAGATGATCTCAGGCACGGTTAAGGTTTAGGGTTTAGGGTTTAGGGTTTAGGGTTTAGGGTTTAGGGTTTAGGGTTTAGGGTTTAGGGTTTAGGGTTTAGGGTTTAGGGTTTAGGGTTTAGGGTTTAGGGTTTAGGGTTTAGGGTTTAGGGTTTAGGGTTTAGGGTTTCTCGATTCAACCCTAAACCCTAGATCCTCAACCCCACCCGCAGTCCGCTGAAGTCTGCAGAAGAGGCATTCGAACCCTAAACCCCACAAACTCAAAACCCCAACAAGAGCCGATCGTGTCCGACACGACCCTATATCCTAAATCCTGAACCCGAAAACCCCTAAGGGCCTTCTAAAGAAGAAGCGTTGGAAGATGGTGGCCCCACTCACCTTGTGCTTCAACATTCAAGGTAAAGAGCTCACAGGCGGGGCATCGAAAGATTGTCCGTTCGTCCTGAGACGGGAATGTAGGGGTCGGAAGAATTACTAACAATATTCCCTTAAGGTCCCTTTATATCTTCTGTAACAGCCCCCCCCCCCCCCCCCAAAAAAAAAAAAAAAAAAAAACCTATTCTTATTTATTTAGGCCCCATAGTACGGCCCCGCATAATTCCAAGCTTGGACAATAAAATTCACATGAAAGACAGCTTCCTGAAGTGAAGACAAGAGGTTCAGAGCTCGTGCCTGCAGAGGCCCTACCCATGATTTGGGGATAGAATGAACATGCAAGTCTTGCTTGTTTGGGCCTATTCCCAATGAGGGCTCCCCCTTCTGTACCCCCAAACCCTAAACCCTAAACATACCCCTTGTATACCCTATACAAATTAAGGGCCCATATTTCAGAACCCTTTTAGAGGCGGTATGGGACCATACTAAGGGCCCATGAAACAACCCTTAGAAGCCCTCAAACCCTGAACCCCTCGTTCTTGGAAACCCCCGCTTCGGAACATCTGCCTACGTTCTGCTCGGCACGGGGGGGGGGGGGTTAGGGTTTAGGGTTTAGGGTTTAGGGTTTAGGGTTTACGGATTAGGGTTTAGGGTGTAGGGTTTAGGGGATTTTATGGGATTGAGGAAGCGTTGACAACCGGAGCGGCACGGAGCGGCAAGGCCTCCCAACAGTTGAGGTTTAAGGGTGTAGGCTTGGGTCTGGTTTTCAGGTTACTTTCTCAATTTTGTCCGGATTACACTGCCCACAACAATGTAACAAGGCTCGAACCCTACTTTTCAACTGCTTCGCCCGAGGGGTTGACTGCAGGTTTCGGGTGAAAAGGCTTCTCCCCGAAGCCAATTGTAGAAGGGTTTAAGGTTTAGGGTTTGGGGTTTGGGGGTGTAGGGGCTCACCTGCATCCCCGGGACCTACCTACGATCTTGCCTGTCATATTTTGGGATGTTCCCCCTTATACTAACCGTCCTTAAATAGGTCTCATAATAGGGGCGGATACTAAAATCCCTATGAAGGACTGTTAGTATAAGGGTGAACATCAAAAATCATATACATAGAACATTGTGTTGGGTCAGGAGTGGGGATGGAAGCGGCATTCTAAACCCTCCACCCTGAACCCTAGACCCCAAACCCTCAACCCTCAACCCTCAACCCTGAACCCAAAACCCAAAACCCTACATCCTATACCCTGAACCTCAAACCCCAAACCCCAAACCCCAAACCTTGAACCCTCTAAATGGGATGACGACCCGCAACCCGAAAAACCCTCAGCCCTAAGCTCGCGCTGTGTGCGCGACGCACGTGGACTGCGGCAAGCGGAGGAGTATGGAGGCACGCTGGATAAGGACCTTCGAGTCTCCCTTTCAAATTTTAAGTTAAGGGATTAGGGTTTAGGGTTTAGTTTAGGGTTAGTGGTCAGTCTCCCTTTTCAAGCTTAGGCTTCGGCTGCAGGCTTAGTTGCTCAGTTCAGAAGCCCCCCAAGAAGTGTGCGCTTTCGGTTCTAATAGGGGATTGTAGTACTCCAAAAAGTGTACCCACTGAGCTACTAAGTAGGATCCAGGGTTTGGGGTTTAGGGCTGGGTCCGGTGTTGGGACTCTAGATCTTAAAAAACTTCCAAAAATCTCAACACCCTAAACCCGGGCCTAAGAGAGGTTTCGGGTTCAGGGTTGAGGGTTTAGGGTTTAGAGGCTAGGGTTTAGAGGTTAGGGTTTTGGGTTCAGGGTTTGGGGGTTCCGAGCGTTTGAGGCTCAGTGTTTACACTCCCTTAACCCTGACTTCGGCAGTCGAGAATGCAGCCTCTGGCACTGTTGAAAGGAGCTTCTATGGGAACCCCAAACACCTTGTATTCCTACCATATGCCTCGTATATTCCGAGGGCCTGACTGGTGGGCCAGAGGACACGTCCCAAGAAATTGCCCTGCACTGCTCCCCAAGTTAGGGTTCAACCCAGAATTCTCTACACCTAGGGTAGGAATAACTACTACTAATATTCTCTTATAGTCCCTTTGTAATTCACTGCAATAACCTCCAAAACCCTATTCTACCTCCACCCTACACTGTCTTGGGCTCCCACCGCACCAAAAGCACGTGTCTCGCGCTCCGTTTCCTGGCTCGCAAAGGGGGGGGCGCGGGATCCCTTGGCACAGAAATTCCCCGATAGCCCTTGACCCTAAAAACCCTGAACCCTGCCCCTAGACCCTAAATCCTAAATCCTACTCCCTGAACTTTAAACCCAATACCCCTACTCTAAACCCTAAACCCGAAACACCCTAAACCCTAAACCCTATAAACCCCTAAACCCTATAACCCGTAACCTTAAACCCTAAACCCCACACCTTAAGCCGTTTAAACCCTAAACCCGAAACACCCAAACTCTTAAGGCAACACTCCGCAGCTGAGACGGGGCGCCTGGTCGATGCCATCCTCCTCGTTCAAAGGGCACTTTTAGGGGAGGGGGCGGGGGGGGGGGGGTTGGTTTAGGGTTTAGGGTTTAGGGTTTAGGGTTTAGGGTTTAGGGTTTCTTTACAACTTTATGCAGCCAGCAAGCCAGGCTCATCCCAGGGGCTTGTACGGCGACAGGAACAATTCCAGGCCATCTGCCCTTGAAACCCTCTCGTGGCTGCAGCTCGGTTTTGCCAAGTCAAACCGGAGTCAATTCTGGCGGCAAATGCGGCTCGATGACGTCGAGGCGTGCTTGGTGAACATCAGCACATGCGTGCTGCGTGCAACCAGTCGAGCGCAATGTGGCCCGGACGGCCATCGCCAAAGGCATTGCCCGTCGAATCCGCCCGAATCGGCTGCGCATAGGGTTTAGGGTTTACGGGTTTGGGGGTTTAGGGTCAAAGGTTCGAACTTCTGGGGATCTGCCTACTGTTGGACCCTAATGGGCAATATTCTCAAACCCGAAACCCTGTAGAGTTCGACCTACAGAGCTTCCTCAACGGCTAAAGAAACGGTTTACGGCTTAGGGTTTAGGGTTATAAACCTATATTGCCTATATTATAACCTCAAACCAGGTCAAATCCCTCAAGACAAGTCCAGGCAAAACAAATCACAAACGAAACGCCCGAGGCTCAACGCGTCAGTCCCCTAAACCCTAAACCCTAGGATTTTGGCTCATGGCCTCTCCATCCCTTAACCGTTCCAGACTCCCCTCAAGACGCTCTTGCGCCCTAGGGAAATAACCCCCTCGCCCTAAGTTTTGGGTTTAAGCTTGTTTAAGGTTTAGGGTTTAGGGCTAGGATTTAGCGTTTGGGGTTTAGGGTGTAGGGTTTCGGGTTCCGGGTGTAAACCACACCAACTCAGAAAGTCTAGGCAGCCAAGAATGACCGTTCAAGGGATCAGACCATGAGGACCCCAGCTAACTCCCTGAGAGTTCAGGGCTAAAGCTTGTTGGTGTAGGTTTAGGGTTTAGGGTTTAGGGTTTAAGGATTAGGGTATAGGCTTAGCAAATCTCCAAAACCCTCATCACCTAAACTACCAAACCACCAAACCTCAAAACCTGAAGCCTCTTCAACAACTTCAAGAACGATAACTAAACCCGAAACCCCGAAACCCGAAACTCTAAACCCGAAACCCTAAACCCTACACCCGAAACCCTAAACCCCAAACCCTAAACCCGAAACCCTAAACCCGAAACCCGAAACCCTAAACCCCAAACCCTAAACCCGAAACCCTAAACCGAAACCCTAAACCCGAAACCCTACACCCTAAACCCTTAGAATCCCTGAACCCCTGACACCCAAAGCTCCACAAAAACTCTCAGCCTTAAACAGCTGAAGCCCTCTCAAGCCCTCCAAACCCAAAGCCCACCCGTAAGCCCCTGAGTCCCCTGAATTTCAGTTGAGGGTTTAGGGTTTAGGGTTTAGGGTTTAGGGTGAGTAGCCCTAAACCCTAAACTCCCTATATCCCTAAACCCTACCGCTTCGGATCTTCGACCCAAGCGACCAGGGAGGGCGACCGTCGGAGTTGGCTCTCTGGACCTGAAATCGCCATGGCCTCGTGCTCGGACAGGACATCTAAAGGGGTTTCAGGGTTTAGGGTTTAGGGGGTTTAGGGGGTTTAGGGTTTAGGGCTAGGGTTTAGGGTTTAGCGGGGGTTTCGGCTTGAGGCTTTGAGGTGTAGGGTTTTGGGGTTTGTGGCGGAGCTCTGGCTTCTGTCGGCTTTGAGGTTTAGGGTTCTCGGGCATAAGGCCCTTTCATTTCGGCTTAGTTGTCCAGTAAGCCTGGGGGAATCAAAGGTTAATCTTTGGGATTTTAGAGGGATTGGAAGATCCCAAAAAGGTTAAAGGTTACCTACTCTACAAGGAGGGGCCCCCTGACTGTACTAACTCTAGTTAAGGGACTTATAACCTAATTTAGGATCCTTAGGGTCCCAATAACTCTACTTATAACTAGCGGGGGTCCCCTCCTCGTACTACCAAGTCGGTAAGGTAAGCCCTAAACCACGCCTACCCGCCGACGTCGCAGGGCGCGATGCGCGCACAGTGGCCGCGCGCCGCATGGAGTCCGCCATATTTCGGTCGGCGCTTACACTGGCTTAGGGTTTAGGGTTTGGAGTTTAGGGTTTAGGGTTTGGGGTTTGGGGTTTCGGGTTTCGGGTTAGGGTTTGGGGTTTAGGGTTTGGGGTTTGGGGTTTCGAGGTTAGGGTTTGGGCCTGGTACCCAAACACTGACATCTCTACACCAGCTTGTTTCAGGCGTTGCCAGGTTGATACGGATAACACCAGCAGTCGTGGCGAGTGCTTGGCTGGGGACTGATGGCGGTTTAGGGTATAGGGTCTAGAGAAGGTTAGGGTTGAAAAGCAGGATGCTGCATTCCCAGCTCATGCGTTGCCTCGAAGTGCTTCAGGATCAGAGTTCTGAGTAATTATACGATGTAGTGTGAGAGGGCCCTTAACCACACTTTAGACTCGACTCTCAACATCTTTCTGGCATGGCGTGCTAAAGATCGAGCCGGGCAGGCAGGCATGTCCGTCCGCCCCACAAAATGCCGGAGCCCAATTCACAAAAAGAAAACAGCTTACCAGCGCAGTTTTCTCGGGGAAGCCTTGTGGATTGCACAAAGAGAAGATACTAGCGAAAAGTTTGAAGGTTGCGAACTGAGCCCGAAGGAATCCGGCAAAACCCTCTCACCAAGAAATCCCTAAACCCTAAACCCTAAACCCTAAACCCTAAACCCTAAACCCTAAACCCTCATCCCCTAAACTCCACAGCTTCTGCGTTAGGTTGTGGCCCTCGGGACGCACGCAACCCCTAATCCCCTGAACATCCCAGACCCCAACGTCTAGAGTGCCTTTAGATCCTCCTACGCCACATGGTAATTCGATAAGGGTTTAGGGCTTAGGGTTTAGGGTTGAGGGTTTAGGGTTTAGGGTTTAGGGTCGACACCCGACACTCCCAAGCGACTGAAGCCTCCGCCCCTCCCGCAACCTGCAGCAGCCCGGGACATTGCCAGGGGAGGTGGCCTTGATACTTGAGGGTTTAGGGTTTAGGATTTAGGGTTTAGGGCTTAGGGTTTAGGATTTAGGGTTTAGGGTTTGGGGTTTTGGGGTTTGGGGTTTAGTCATCGGGCTTCGGAGCTTTGGGGTTTAGGGATTTAAGGTTCACGGGTTTAGGAGCTGAGGGGATTAGAGTTCAGGGTTAGGGGAGAAGGAGCTCAGGTTCAGGGGTTTAGGGTTGTCTTATTAATCCTGACAGTTTTGTTGAATCTAGGCATCAGGGTTCTGAAGGTTTTTGACTTTCTTGTTTCTGGAACCTTCGGTGGAGTGAGAGAGAGGGAGAGAGAGAGAGCTTCAGAGTTTAAAGCGGTTTTGGGGGGGCAGGGTTTAGGATTTAGGGTCCAGGTTTAGGATGGATAAAGCGCTGCTTTCTGCTTTATAGGGTCCTTGGCTTCAGGACGTGTTGATGGCGGACTTCTCAGCATTTCAGCATAGGCTATATCCCAGAGAAACGTAGGACGCAAACAGGGTGCCCGTTTTGTTTCAAGGATACTACTGACGTAAGAGAACCAACCCGGAACCCGAAACTCACAAACCTAACCTGTAGACCAATGAGCTTGAACCCCACACACACACACACACACACCCTGAAACTCCTGGAAAGCCTAGTAAAGCGCATGAAGTCGCACCAAGCCCCATGAAGCCCAATCAAGCCTTCTTCACCCCAATGAAAACCCATCAAGCCCATTCAAACCCCAGCACAGGCCACGCAAACCCTAAATCCTGAGCCCTAAGCAATAAACCCTAAACCCTAAGCCCTGCGCCCTAAAGCCTAAACCCTAAACCCTAAACCCTAAACCCTAAACCACCCACAATATGCCCCAGCCTTCACCTCCGCAGGTGCCCCCCCAGAACGGGGGCAGGCGCCGTTTGCAGGTCACGCTGTGCCTTGGGCGACAGAGGTTTAGGGTTTAGGGTTTAGGGTTTAGGGTTTAGGGTTTAGGGTTTAGGGTTTAGGGTTTAGGGTTTAGGGTTCCCTAAAAACCCTAAATGATAATCAAAGAAAGCTCCCTTTCTCAAGGGCATACAGGCTGCCCAAATTCAACCCTACACACAAAACTTCAAAACCCCAAGCCCTAGGCCTTCCCCCCCACAAGAAAAAACACACACCCTCAAAACCCTACACCCTCTAAGTAACCCTAAACCCTCTACACTTCGAAACGCTAAACCCCCCAACCCTACACCCAACACCCACCACCCAAACACCCTAAACCCTAAACCTGAACCCTAAACCCTAAACCCGAAACCAGCACCCTAAACCCTAAACACGACATCAGCACTCTAAACGGTAGGCTGGGGGCTGGTGGACCAGGTGTGGGGCGTCTCCCGTGTGGCCCCGGCCGCCGCAAACCTGCGACTCGCACCAGGGGTTCCGACTGTCTAGGGTTTGGGGTTTGGGTTTGGGGTTTGGGGTTTAGGGTTTCGGGTTTCGGGTTTCGGGTTTGGGGTTTGGGGTTTAGGGTTTAGGGCTAGGGTTTGGGGTTTAGGGTTTAGGGCTAGGGTTTAGGGCTAGGGTTTAGGGCCGTTGAGGGTTTAGGGTGTAGGGCTTGGGGATGCGTACCTTGTAAGCTTCAAGTTTTTGTAAGCTGAATCCCTCCGACTGGGGGTTAGGGCTTCTGTTCAGGAAATCCGAAACCCTAAACCGTGAACCCGGATATGTTCCCCCTACACTGACAACCCTTAATAGCAATTATAGTACCCCCTATTATCGTCCCTGTTAAGGACTGTCAGTACAAGTGGGAACATCCCAACCTAAACCGTATAAACCCTAGATGCCTGAACTTCAAAGTCTACCGACAATCACCTTGACTCCGACACCAGGATGAAAACCTTGAACCCCTGCATTGACCAAACGTACCAAAACCCAAAACCCAAAACCCAAAACCCAAAACCCAAAACCCAAAACCCAAAACCCAAAACCCAAAACCCAAAACCAAAACCCAAAACCCAAAGCCAAAACCCAAAAGGGTTCAGGGACCAGGGCTCAAGGTTTTGCATGTTGAAATCGGTCTTACTGTAGGCCCTGCCTTGCAAGACGGACAGCGCGTCCGCATGTGTGGGGCAAAGGGCCGGCCTCAGTTGTGGATAACACTAAACCCCAAATCCCAAACCCCAGACCCTAAACCCTAAACCCTGAACCCCAAACCCCAAACCCCAAACCCTACACCCTAGACTCTAAGCCCTAAGCCCTCTCAACCTGCTGGTTCTTCGTAGGGAAGTGAGGGGCTTTGGGGCAAATAGACGCCTTATAGCTTTCTATACTTTAAAGGGCTATATATACTAGACCCAGGAGTCATGTAGGAATAAAAAGGGTACCCTTATTGGTGTTCAGCGAACTCTAAGGGAACCCCCAACCCTAAAAAAAGGAACAGCGGGCCTACTCCGGGGCCCTAGTATAGTACCTCATCCCCTCATTCCATACGTAGAGCCAGCACTGAACCTAAGGGTCTCAGGGTTCTGGGTTTGGGATTTAGGGCCCTAAGCCCTAAACCCTACACCCTGAACCCTGAACCCTAAAACGTGGGTTTCGTGACTCCAGGCAGGGATCCGCGTGTCTAGGGTCGAGGGCCTGTGAAGCTTGGGCCTAAGGTGTTTATCTCGTGAGACAAGAAGCCCTAAACCCTGAACCCTAAACCCTAGCCCTAAACCCTAAACTGTGAGCCCTAAGGTCGAGTCAGATTGGAACCTTTCACAACCGACACCTGAGCCATCTGCCCAGATGGTTGCTTTGCAACCTCGGCCCACAAGAGGTGTACCCAGATTAAGCCTCATACACCGGGATGTTCCCCTTATACTAACAGGCCTTAATAATCGGGCCTAGGGATTATAAGAACATTCCAACTCAGACACCCCTCCCCTTAACAAAGACTTGGGGTTTGGGTTTAGGGTTTGAGGATTTTGGTGAGGCGTAGCCGGATTCAAGAGTGGACAGGGCGCATGCTACAGGGCCGACAGGACTTGATAGGGTTCAAAACGGGCGTGATAGGCTTCTGCAACCTTACGCAAGGTTGGGATGAAAGAGCTGAAGTCCTCTACACCCTAAACCCTAACCCTAAACCCTAAACCCTAAACCCTAAACCCTAAACCCTAAACCCTAAACCCTAAACCCTAAACCCTAAACCCAACTCCCGAAACGACTCTCGGGTTAGGGTTTAAGAGTTTGGGGTTTAGGGTTCGGGTTTAAGAGTTTGGGGTTTAGGGTTAGGGTTTAAGAGTTTGGGGTTTAGGGATGAGGGTTTCGGGGTTTAGGATTAAGGCCTCTTGCAACGCATCCCGACTTGATTTATAACCCCACTACAAAGCCTAAACCCTAAACCCTAAACCCTAAACCCTAAACCCTAAACCCTGAAGCTTACCTTAAACCCTTAACCCTAAACCCCACTAGCTAACATGACTAAGAGACACGAGGTCCTTGTATCTTTGGGCCTTTCCGATGTAGGGCACTGGGGTGTAGGGGTCATAGGGTTTAGGGTGGAAGTGCATGTGGGTTTAGGGTTTAGGGTTTATAGGGTTCGGGGGTTAAGGTGTGAAGCCTGCCTTGGGGGGAAAAACTGTTGGGTTCAGGGTCCGGGCTTAGGGCATCCAAATAAGTTTCGCCAACGGCGCTGTGGCTTTCCTCTTCGTTCGCATCTCACATGGGCGGTGCTGAACCGAGCCAACATTCCTCGGAATCCACCCCTTTCTCGTTGATGACTGCACTCCACGCCCTCCAGGGTGGCCGCCGCGAGGGAACTGCACCTCGATCCATCCCCACCGGCGTCCGTCGCACCACTCATTCCGCCACTGTTCGCTGGGAGCAAACTGAGGGTTTAGGGTTTAGGGTTTAGGGTTTAGGGTTTAGGGTTTAGGGTTTAGGGTTTAGCTACAAGAAGTTCGGACCCAGACGTCTCTTGCATCGCCCTTTAACGGAAGCCGAGGTTCCCAGGCAAACGGGAAATGTCATCCTAAACCCCAAAACTACAAAACCAACTCCGAAGTCAAAGCCCTGTAACCCTAAGCCCCAATTTGGGCAATCTTCAAGGCCTAGGCCCGCAAGACCTAGCTCTCTACTGGGTTGTATGTTAAGCCCTTTCAATAATTATTTCTGAGTAGGTTCCCTTATAAGGAAAGAGGGGAATTTAAAGATATCCCAAAGCACAACCCAGTCCAGAGCCCCGAAAGAACCATAGCCTCCAAAGCCGTAAGCCCGAAGCGCTAAACCCGAAGGTTGAAAACACGCAGACGCCCTTCATGATTGCGGGCTTGAAGGTGTAGGGTTTAGCCTTCAAACCCTAAACCCGAAGAGGCCGAAACCCTAAACCCGAGAACTCTATGAGGAAGGCCCGGAGCACCCTAGATCCCACACCCTTTCGGGCTCAGGGCTTAGGGTTTTGTAGGGTTTGGGCTTAGGGTTTAGGGGTTTAGGGCTTAGGCTCATACATGGGGTTTAGGGGTTTCGGGTTGTTTCGGGTTTAGGGCTATAGGGTTTAGGCTTCAGGGCTCACCCCCACGGCCCCATGAGGAAGGCTGGAGGAGAACTGCAAGAACTACCCTTGAACCCCTAAACCCAAAAGCCCCTAAACCCCCCCACCCCTAAACACCCCTATACACCTCCAAACCCCTGCACCCCGAAACCCTAAACCCTGAAACCCTAAATACCTAACCCCAAATCCCTAACCCCCTACACCCCTAAACCCCTAAATCCCTACGCCCCGAAACCCTAATCTGGACCCTAACCCCCTACACCCCCTAAACCTAAAAGCCCAAAACCCCTAAACCCCCTGAACCCCTAAACACCCCTAAACCCCCTACACCCCTAAACTCCCTGAACCCCTGAACCCCTAAACCCGTAAACACTGGAACCTGATTGCGGAATCTTCCAAGGGGCAGGGACTGAGAGGCGCTCCGCAGTGAGGGGGACGCCGGCTCGGGCGGAGGCGGAACCCTGAGATCGGTTTTTGGGTTTACAGGGGTTTAGGGGTTTAGGGGTTTAGGGTTTGGGGTTTAGGGTTTAGGGTTTAGGGTTTAGGTTTGGGGCTATACGGGCTTGGGGTTTTAGTGTTTAGGGGCTTGAGGTGTGAGCTCTGGGCCGGTGCTTTGGCCTTCACCGGCTGATGCTCCTTGCGGCCCGCCAAGGATTTTACGAAGGCCTCCGCTGCGCCCTAAACCCTAAACCCTAAACCCTAAACCCTAAACCCTAAACCCTAAACCCCTGGATCCATGTGGCCACGGAGGGCAGCAGATGCCATGGGACTTTGGCGGCCATTCAAGGACTGCAGGTGAAGAGTGGGTTCCAACGTCCACCGACGTGAGTGACTTGTCAAGTTTAGGGTCAGGAATTTAGGGGTTTGCGGGCCTGGGGGTTTAGGGTGTAGGGTTGGGGGTTAGGGTTGTGGGGTTTAAGGTTCATGGTCTAGGGCATAGGGTCATGAGCATGGGACGGCCCGAAGTGCAGTTGTTACTGATATCATTCGTTTCAGGGTTTTTGGGTTTAGGGTGTGTGCGGGTTGGGGGGCGTTAGGGCTTCCGGGTTCATCTGCACCTTGGTGAAAAAAAAGTGCAGACCAAAGAGTTGCAGGAAGAAGCTGTGCTAAGCCCAAAACTACCCTAAACCCTAAACCCTAAACCCTAAACCCTAAACCACAAGCCCCAACTCCCCAAAGCTTTGAGGCCCCAAAGCCCCAAAAGACTCCCTGAACCCTTTCACTATCGGTCTTATAGGGTTTAGGGTTCAGGGGTTGAGGGTTTAGGGTTGAGGGGTTGAGGGGTTTAGGGTTTAGGCTTTGGGGTTTAGGGTATCCACGGTCAAATCCCTTACTTGCAAAAAGACCCTATGTGAAAAAGCCTGTCAACTAAACCCTCAAGCCCCAACCAAGCCCTGTAAAGCCAATCAACCCCAAACCCTCTACCCTAAACCTTAAGCGGCTAAGCGGCAAACCCTGAACCCTACACCCTAAACCTGAAACCCTAAAACCCGCAACCTCAAACCCTAAACCCTTAAAAACAATCTTAAGCCGAACGCCAAAAGACAGACAAGCCTGTAAAGCGCATAATTCGAAGCAACCCTTTGGCATCCCGCCGACTCAAACCCCAAACCGAAAAACTCGAAGCCCCTCACACACCCAAAGACCCCTCGCAAAAGCCCCAAAGCCCCTGAAGCCAGAACCCCTGACTTGAACCCCCCCCCACCCTAATCCCCAAATCGCTAGACCCTACCCAAAACAAAATCCTGAGCCCCTGAAGCCCCCAAACTGCGCAACGCCTCAGGGGCCTACAAGGAGGGGCCCCCTTACTATACCAAATATAGTTAAGGGACTTATAACCTCATTTAGGATCCTTATAACCTAGTTTAGGGTCCTTAAAACTCTACCTATAACCAGGGGGGCCCCTCCTTGTAAGGTTGAGGTTCTAGGGAGGTTTAGGGTGCGCCCAGAGACGTCAAAAAAAATGTTCTGCCGACAGGCTCGTGCTCCGCATCCAGGAGTGCGTCGAAGAGACCTCAGACGCTGGGGTGAAAAGTTGAGGGTTCTCCAAGGTTGTCAATGTTCTAGGGGTTTAAGTGCGCTTTAACTGTTCTTTCAGTTTGTTGTCTTTGTTAACAGGGTGGTTAGGGTCTTTCCCGGGTTCCAGGGTAGGTGTTTAACGGTTTTTCCAGCTTGTGCCCGGGCTTACGACATCGACCCTCAATGGTAGAGTGTGTGTGTGTGTGTGTGTCTTTTTTGGTGGGGGAGGGTGCCTAAGTTGTTCTTGCATACTATACAAGCATACGAGCCAACATAGTGAGCACACACACACACACAAAAATGAAAACACACTACAAAACGCACCAACATGTGGGAGCAGAAAAGCAACGATGGGCAGGTGTGCAAATAGGACCATGTTTTAGCAGGAGGGCTGCAAGCAACAACTGCCGTTAGGATGATGAAATACACTTTGGCCTGGTGTGGTACATTGGGCTACGGCTACACTTCACCCAAACCCTGAAGACCTAAACCTTAAACCCTCAACCCAAAACCCTAAACCCTAAACCCTAAACCCTGAGCTGCAGCATGCAAAGATGCTGCACGACATTGCGCTTCAGCCACATTTAGTGCAACACATGCTTGGAGAGCGAACAGGGCCTTCACTAGCACCGAGCCCTAAACCACCAATCCCCCTAAACCCTAAACCTAAACCCTCAACCAGCAACGACACAGGAGCTCATCGTGCGTAGCATGTGCACATACCACGTGTCATCTTTCTCTCGCACGAAGACCTGGAGCCTAAACCCTAAACCCTAAACCCTGATAAACCCTGATGAGCAGACCCTTTTTGCGCATCATGCCATCAATAAGTCGAAAGATCAAGTCATAGCCTTGACGCTTGGGATGGCCGTTGTTGTCTTTCATGTGGCGCCTCGTGAAGGTGGCGGGGTCGCTGTACTGCAGGACATCCAGCGTGTTATTGCGGAAGCGCGACGCAACTTGGAGATACTGACCTTCCAGGGGAACGCTCGAGGTGCGATTCGGAATCAGCGTCCGCCGCGCAATGCACCAGAAGAGGAACTTCAAGTTTTGGAATCGTGAGGTGAGGTGTGCCAAGCAGGAGAGGCCGTGACTCACCATCACCTCGTTGTCTTCCTTGTTCACCTTCTCCTATGCAGAACTGGGAACCAAAAATGATAATCCCTGCTGTGTCCTAGGAATGAAAGTGCCCAAAAACTACAACTTGGAACCCTAGCAAAAAATGAATTACGGTACCCAAACAAATCGAAATTTTCCCAAATATCCCTAAGTCGCCCTGATGACGTTGTAGGCGCTTGGGGGCAAGTCAAGGAAAAGGTCGCCCGGCGTCAAAGAATCCACGTAGCGGTTCCCGAAGTACCAGTTGGGAACCATGAGCACCTCGACCCAATCGTTACCTAGAAAAAAAGGGTGCCCCTTTTTGCTTCAAAGGAGCTTCTGAAGGGAACCTAAATCTTAAAACAAAACAGAATAAGGGAACCTAAACCCCCTAAAACAAAAAAAGGGAAATAAGCACCTGTACTCTGGGGCCTCGGCACAGTGTGACTGTAAGCGCTGCAGGCCTCCTGCAAGAGGTCCAGCGTCGACCGGTGGAATACCGGAAGGGCCTCCAAAGCCATGCAATCCTTAGCTGCTGAGTTCACAAGCCCCCCAAAAAGTGTACACCTTCAGACTTTCAGTTCTATAGGGGATTCTAGTATCCCAACAGAGTAAAGTGCACATCTTCAAACTTTTCAGTTCAAAAGAGGATTCTAGTATCCCAATAAAAATTAAAGAGTACTCATCCAGCTACTAAGAATCAACTCCCTGCAGCTTGCGGAGATGGGGGCCCAGGACCTCAATGGTTCCCCTTGCTACCCCCCTCTGGGGTTTAGGGTTTAGGGTTTAGGGTTTCGGGCCCTCTATACTACCACACGCTAAGTTCCCCCCTCATACTTCTAAGGCCATTTGGGGATAATGAAAAGCCGAATTAGGGTTCGTTCAGGGGGGCACCTAGGGGTGAGGGGGGGGATATAGAGGGCCCTAAACCCTAAACCCTCAACCCTCAACTCTCAACCCTCAACCCTCAACCCTAACCCAACCCATCTAAGCACCTCATACTCCATCTTCGCCTCCTCTAGGTGGCGGGGAAGAAAATGCGATGGGCCCAGGAGAAACACCGAGCCGCGCTGGGCCTGGACTTTGAAAGGAACAGAAAGAAGTTTAGGGTTTAGGGTTTAGGGTTTAGGGTTTAGGGTTTAGGGTTTAGGGTTGGGTTCGGCCGGTCCACACTAACAGTCACCACCAGCAGACCCACAAATAAAAGCACCCGGTAAATGCCAAAAAATTGACTGAGATTCCTGCTATTCCTGGTGCTATTCCTGGTGCTATTTCTGGTGCTATTTCTGGTGCATTTTTTTGTGCTATTCCTGGTGCTATTTCTGGTGCTATTTTTTGTGCTATTGTTTGTGCTGTTTCTGGTGCTATTTTTTGTGCTATTTTTTGTGCTATTGTTTGTGCTATTTCTGGTGCTGTTGCTGGTGCTATGTGACTAACAATCACCATCAGCAGACCCACAAAAAACAGCACCCGGTAAATGCTAAGCTGCTAAAATTGACTGGGATTCCTGGTGCTATTTCTGGTGCTATTGTTTGTGCTATTTCTGGTGCTATTTTTTGTGCTATTCCTGGCGCTATCTCTGGTGCTATTTTTTGTGCTATTGTTTGTGCAATTTCTGGTGCTATTTCTGCTGCTATGTGACTAACAGTCACCACCAGCAGACCCACAAAAAGAAGCACCCGGTAAATGCTAAAATTGACTGGGATTCCTGGTGCTATTTTTGGCCTGTGTGTTATAAGGCCACGGCGTTATTTGACTGTTAGTGTGGACCGGCCGAACCCAAGTTTAGGGTTTAGGGCGAACCAGGGAGAAAAAAAGTATAGACTTCTATCTATTTCAGCATGGTTCCTTTCAGGTACCAAAAAGCATAGACTCATACTTCATAAAAGGCTCCTTTAAGGTACAGGTATTTAATAGAAAAAAGTGTTAAAGCATGGTGCTCCAAACCCGGGGGGCAGGAACTGGAAGGTGGAGATCTTCTGGCCGCCACGCAGCAGGCGGGGCAATGAAACTGGAGCTGAAGTACACCTCAAAAGTTTAGGGTTTAGGGGTTAGGGTTTAGGGTTTGGGATGTTCCCGCTTATACTAACAGTCCTTGATAGGGATGAAAATTGGGGGGGGGGGGGGGGTACTATAATCCCGATCAAGGACTGTCAGTGTAAGGGGCATCCCACGATACACCTCAGCTACAAAAGAAAGGTAGGCAAGGGCGAGGGATGTCGAAAGTCGGAAGCCTTTTGCCGTGGCTTAACGGGCTTGTGATGGAACCTACCCTTCTGTTGTATACTGTACGTTAGATTCTTATTTCAGTATGTCTATAATGGGGGTTTATGAAAATATGCCCCCCCCCCCCCCCCCAAATAGCAGGATCCCGTTGTAGCAGGGACCCCAATAAAGCACCCCTAATTCGGAAGCCCCCATACCCAAAACCCTAAACCCTAGACCCGAAACCCTAACCCTAATGTATTCTAACACAAAGAAACGAAAAGAGTACTACCGTGGGATCCTGGACACCATGCCTAGACTCGAGGCCATGAGCACCACTCGCCTTTCTGAAGGCCTCATCCCTAGATTCGGTTTGGGGTTTAGGGTTGAGGGTTTAGGGTTTAGGGATTCGGGGTTTTAGGGTTTCGGG
Organism: Symbiodinium natans; assembly: GCA_905221605.1. NCBI lineage: Eukaryota > Dinophyceae > Suessiales > Symbiodiniaceae > Symbiodinium > Symbiodinium natans. The sequence goes on from CAJNDS010002157.1 coordinate 797,331, forward strand.
TTCAGGGTTTTCGGAGCTTCTCAACGCAAGGGTTTGGGGTTCGGGGTTTGGGGTTTGGGAGAGCATGGTAGACCCTGAATCTCTGCGGGATGTTCCCCCGGGGTTAGAAACAGCCGGAAACCCTAAACCCTAAACCCTAAACCCTAAACCCTAAACCCTAAACCCTAAACCCTAAACCCAAGAGGACGTTTCTAATGTTGCTATAGAATGATACTATGCGGGGCACATCGTTCCCTAAATCCTTAAGGCCCTGACCAAGCCAAAGCAGATGAGCCATGCTCCAGGTTCGTTAGGGGCTACTTGGGACTCTATTTACCCAAAGTTTTTTCGGGGAAAACCGGCTATACCTACGAATTTGCTACGAATTCACGAGGTAAGAAACCACAAGGCTCTGGGTAAAGAGAGTTCCAGGCAGCGTTTTGGGATGGGTTGATCATGTGGGTTTAGGTTTTACGGTTAAGGGTTTAGGGTTGAGGGGTTTAGGGCCACTGCGGCCTGGACTTGAGCCTACGCCGCAGAACATGCGAAGCCTCACGTCGCGTTTAAGGCCCTGAGGGTAGGACTTCCGGTGCAGGTTTAGGGTTTAGGGTTAAGGGTTTAGGGTTTAGAGTTTAGGGTTTACGGTTTAGGGTTTAGGGTTTAGGGGAGACGTAGGCTGCTCTTGCGATTTTTCTAACTCGTAGCATTCAGATTCGTACTTGGTCATCATGGTGATTGGCTCCAGGTTCCCACCCATAAATCCCGTTAAACCAAAAGTCCAAGGTTACCGTGGAACGGATTACAAGTGGAGGTGAAGTGTGTGCAGGGCTGGGGCACGGCGCCTGTGAGTTGTAGGGTTTAGGGTTCAGGGTTTAGTTTCGGGTCCCTTTGAAGGGGACACGCCTCACTACTTTACTGCTGCCCAGGAAGGTCCACCTTCACTCTGGAAGACTATACCACCACGGAGAATTCCAGACAAATCTGAGAGCGTTCAAACCCTAGCCCTAAACCCTAAACCCTAAACCCTAAAACCTAAACCCTAAAACCTAAACCCTAAACCCTAAACCCTGAACCCCAAACCAAAAGGAATCTGGGATCCAGGGAGTCTGGCTGTCCGCAGCACCCTCGGCGAGAGGGGGCAGGTGGCCAGCCAGCTGCAGGGCCAAGTGCACCTGCTCCCGAAAACCTACGCACCTCGACCCTTAGACCCTGTAAACCCCCCAAAACCCCCTAAACCCTAAACCCTAAACCCTAAACCCTAAACCCTAAACCCTAAACCCTAAACCCTAAACCCTAAACCCTAAACCCTAAACCCTAAACCCTAAACCAACCCCCTAAACCCTAATTCAGCCCTAGACCCTTAGTCCCTCAGACCCAAAGACCAGGCAGGGGGTTCAGCTTTAGGTTGGCTTCCCCTCCCCACAACAAAAAGGTAGTTGAGAACTTTGGGATCTAAACTGGTATAGCATAGGTTTACCATACCCAAAAACAAGAACAGCGACACCCCAGGAGCCGGTAGGCTATGTTGTGCCCTAAGCCCTAAACCCTATAAACCCTGCACCACCCAAAACCCTAAGACCCGAGACCCTTAAACCCTAAACCCCAAACACCAAACCCTGAACCCTAAAACCCCAAACCCTAAACCCTGAAACCTAAAACCGAAAAACCCCAAAACCCCAAAACCAAAACCCTAAACCCCAAACACTAAACTCCCTGGCCCTAAACCATAAACCCTAAACCTTAAACACCAAACCCCGAACCCTAAACCCTGAACCCTAAAACCCCAAACCCTGAATCCTAAACCCCAAACCCTACAAACCTCGTAGCCCTAAACCCCAAACCCTAAACCCCAAAAACCAAAACCATAAACCCCAAAACCCCAAACCCTGCACCCCGAGACTCTGTTGGTTTCGCTCCAGGCCCAAAAACCCAAAACCCTAAACCCTAAAACCCCAAACCCTAAACCGTAATCCCAAACCCTAAACCCCAAACCCAAAACCCTAAACCCCAAACCCTAAACCCTAAACCCCAAACCCTAAACCCCAAACCCCAAACCCCAAACCCCAAACCCCAAACCCCAAACCCTAAACCCTAAACCCTAAACCCCAAACCCCAAACCCCAAACCCTAAACCCTAAACCCCAAACCCTACACCTAAACCATAGACCCCACACCCTAAACCCCAAACCCTAAACCCTAAACCCTAAACCCCAAACCCTAAACCCTAAACCCTAAACCCCAAACCCCAAACCCTAAACCCCAAACCCCAAACCCTAAACCCTAAACCCTAAACCCTAAACCCTAGGTCCATGCCTGCTCGCGGGTTGCGCGGTCGCTGGTGCGACAGATCATGGCCGTGACCCCCTGGCTTCCCAGAAGAGACAGGGTTTAGGGTTTAGGGTTTATGGTTTAGGGTTTGGGGTTTGGGGTTTGGGGTTTGGGGTTTAGGGTTTAGGGTTTAGGGTTAAGGGTTTGGGGTTTGGGGTTTAGGGTTTGGGGTTTGGGGTTTGTGGTTTTGGGTTTGGGGTTTAGGGTTTAGGGTTTGGGGTTTAGGGTTTGGGGTTTGGGGTTTGTGGTTTGGGGTTTGGGGTTTGGGGTTTGTGGTTTGGGGTTTGGGGTTTGGGGTTTAGGGTTTAGGGTTTAGGGTTTGGGGTTTGGGGTGTTGGGGTGTTGGGGTGTGGGTCTTAGGGTTTGCGTTGTTGGGGCTTAGGGCTTGGGGGCTTGGAGGGCTTGGGGCTTAGGGTTTGGGGTTTGGGGCTTGGGGTTCGGGCTTAGGGTTTTAAGGTCAGGGCTTTTGGCTTAGGGCTTGGGGCTTGGGGTTGCAGACTTGGGGCTCCGCGAAGCCTCTGCAAGGCCTAGTCAGGCGTAGGCTGAAGGAGGGCTGAGGGCGCATTTGGGTTTAGGGTTTAGGGTTTGCGGTTTGGAGTTTGGGGTTTCGGTTTACCCTGCCTGTTTGGATAAGTCCGCGGAACCCCTGAGCTCGGATAGCCTGAAGCGCAATCCTTCTTTCTAGGACCTTCTGCTGGGTTTAAGGATCCGAATTTGTGGCCCTTGATTGTTTCCCCTGATAAAAAGCCCTTACATTACAACCTATCTATCTATCTATCTATACATATGTATATATATATATATTTCTATAACCAGGGCCCAGACTTCAGATCCCTATAAACAAGGGTAAGGAGCTACACTCAAGACCCATGGTTCCAACCTTAGGGTTTAGGATCTAGGGTTTAGGGTGTATTGTTTAGGGTGTAGGGTTCATGCCTCCAGGCTTGGGGGGGCAAGCGGTTTAGGGTTTGGGGCCTATAGTTTTCGAAGGGCTTAGGGGCACTGATGTTCAGTCACCCTCAACCCTAACCCTAAACCCTAAACCCTAAACCCTAAACCCCCTAAACCCCCTAAACCCTAAGTCCGCCTCCCACATGATGCGCTCTTGGTTGGGGTGCTCCTGGGCTTCCCGGGGGGCAGATTTCGAGGGTCTCTTTAACAAATTAAATGTCCACGGCTTTTTATCAAGGGATGATGGCAAGTAAAGGGTTTAGGGTTTAGGGTTTGCATCTGTGCGGAATCGACTGTTGCTCAGATGGGTGCCGGGAAGTCAAGGGATCCTACCTCGCCTCATCCCGAACCCCCTACACCATAAACCCCTAAACCTACATTTTCTAAGGGGTTCTTGCAAAAAGGTGCCCCAAAACCCTAGGCCCTAAACCCTAAACCCAAAACTCAAAGGTACAACCTTGGCAAGGAAGCGTTGCTTGAAAGTGCGTCAGCAACTTCGGATCCACCTTACAAGCAAGGCAAGAAGCAGAAGCAACTCAGGGTTTAGGGTTTAGGGTTTAGGGTTTAGGGTTCAGGCAGGGTTTCATCCCGAAATCTCACAGGAGCCGAGGCGCCTTGCCATCGCCGAAGCGGCGGAGTGTTTCGGCAAAGGCCGCAAAGTCCTGGCATAAAACGAAAGCTCTGAACCAAGTCCTAAACCCTAAACCCTAAACCCTAAAAATCCTAAACCCTAAACCCTAAACCCTGAACCCTTAACCCTAAACCCTCAACATTTTCGGAGCCATAAAGGCCTCCTGAAGACCCTGAAATATTTCGCCAGACTTGAGCTAAACTAGGAGCCAAAGAAGGAAACGGTTTAGGGTTTAGGGTTTAGGGTTTAGGGTTTAGGGTTTAGGGTTTAGGGTTTAGGGTTTAGGGTTTAGGGTTTAGGGTTTAAGGTTTAGGGTTTAGGGTTTAGGGTTTAGGGTTTAGGGTAGTCATCGATACCAAAAGTAGCCTAGGAATGAACGGGCAGTTTAGAGAGGTAACTATGACGGAACCCAAACACTCAACAAAGGGCAAGGGCCTACTCTGGGTCCTAGGCAAACTTACACGGAATTCGACATACTTTGCGAAGGTTCCAGGAGCAAATCCTCGTAACCCGGAAGTCTAACCCACAGACCCAAATCCCGAGACCCCCAAAACCGAGACCCTCAACCCTCAACCCTAAGTCGAAAACCCTGAAACCCTCAAACCCCAAATCCGAAACCCGAAAACCCGAACCCCGAAACACTAAACCTCACCTACGTCATCCCCATATTGATTGATTGATGGACAAAGAAGTCCCTGCAGCAGACAGAATTGCTGCATGGGCGCGAGAACGTCCTAGTTCGGCGCAACGCCCCGAACTGTACGGACTTCTCACGAGGCCCCCGCACGTCATGAGACAGGTCTTTCACTTCTCATCGTGCAAAGGCCAGGAAAAACCCAAAGATTCCCAAGGCTCGACAACTTAAACGCGCAACGGGGCGCAACCTCATGTATGTCTTTCATGCAGCAAAACCCCTTTTTTTTGTTCTGGAATTCACTGCCTCCCAGAAGTAGCTGAAAACAGCTACCCACTGCTTTCTGGCAAGCAAAGGTGATCTGATTGTCTGAGTGGTCTGTGAGCAAGAACTTCAAGAAAGACTGACCCGCGCTAGTGTCCGGAAATCCACCTGCAGCGGCAGCATCTTGTCGGATGCAATGTGTGATGGGACATTCAGCCAGAGCATGTAGCACAGGAACATGCGTTTGGCCACAACCCGGGCACAAAATCAGAGTCACTGGCAAGCCCGTCCCTTCAAACAGGCAAACTGGCCAAGCACCGGTAATGCGAACCACCGCCCAGCAGCGATACCATAGCCAAGCGTCCGTGCCAGACCAGAGATTAAATTCAGAAGAAAAACTCGAAGAGCCCTCCCTGCACAAATCCTGAAAGCAAAACGAAAAGCCTGGAAGCAACTTAGACCTCGCTTCGCAGCCTGCCGAGTCGTCATATTGCCTCAAGATAGGCCTAACCACCTGCATTCGGTACTGACGCAGGAGGTCCTTCCGAATCTTGGCATCACTCCTCGCTGCTTCCAGGACATACACCTCAACTTGCTCCTGTTCATAAATCATTGGAATAGGCTGAGGCAGCTTCGGATCGTTCAATACATGGCGTACTCGCCGTAGCCACGTTGGGAAGTCACACTCAAGTGCCATTCTCACACACTTGCCCCCTGGATGATTGTGCGGGAGGAGGAACAGTTTAGCAAGCGCAACGGCCGCTTCCTCAATTACAACTGAACCCAATCTCAGAATCCAGCCACTTTGGGCAAAAACAAGAGCCCAAGGGAAGGCGAAATCCCTAGGAGCCCCAAGCAAAGAGCGCCCCCAGCGCCACTGCAGCCTATTCAGCTTATGTTCAACGCCCGGCGCTGTCACCAGCAGCGGCGCCGCAAATAAGATTTCCGGAACTAGTCTGCGGCAGATTTCAGCAGTCAGAATAGCTACGGAAAATCCTGCAGATTCTGCGGCATTGAACATCTGCACAAACGAGCTCCAGCCCCTTGCCAGGGCTTCATTCAAGCAAGGCTCAAATGAGAGATCTTCATCCACCAAAATCCCCAGAAGCCTTTTGGAAGAGACAACTTCACAACCGCATTCCTCCATAGTTGGTTTGTGCGGGGCTGGCTGAAAGCAGAGAACTGCACACTTGCCACTACCGTAGTGAAAGGCTGACTTGGTTTTAGTCGCATAAGAGGCGCACGCTGAGGCCTCATTTGCTGCCACGACCGCACGGACATGACCAATTGATGTGCAAGGGACTGTCGTATCATCAACATGTTGCGCGGCCACTAAGCCAGCTTTCCCCAGCAGATCCAGCCAGGCGCCTTTCCGAATCCCTGGTAAGGCTGCACAGAGACGATACTGCCATGAAAAAAGCGTCTCGTTGAATGTTAAGCTCATCTGGTAATAGTTCATGAATAAAAGTACTGACATCTTGTACCAAATTTAGCCGGGGCGGTAAATGTGTCTCTTCCCGCACGGGTGACCACAAATCAGCAAAAAACAGCAAGTCTTGGACATACGCGGGCAACCAAGCCCGAGTCCCCCCTGGTTCGACGAGGTCAATCTCATCATGAAGCCACCGAAGGAGAGCAGTAAATACCCCCACCGAAAATTTTCTCCCCTGCGCCGTGCCACAACCCAACTTAAAGACCTTAGATAAAAAGCCATGCAAGGACAGACACTGAACATCTTGGTCCATAATATCATCTAATAGCAGCCAATCCAGAGGATGCACACCAGCATCTCCGACTGCAACTTTCATACCTGGTAAGATGGCAGTGTCAAAGGCCCACTTCAAATCCAGGATGGCCCAGAAAGTTGGAAGACTTTGGGCACTGCGGATTTGAGTAAGCAAGACCAAGCCAATAATGGAGCTGATGGGGTCTAAAACACCCCCTGATTGCGCAGGCCCAGCAAATTCTATGAGCTTCCACTTGTTCCTCATCATCCATAAACCGTCTTGAATGTGCGCCAAGTCACAACATAACGAAATAGGGCGAAGGTTGCAAACTTTTGAAACCACCAGGGGGCCTTTCTTGTGCAGTGGTCTAAACTCCCTTAGAGCCCACAGGCTGGAGGTAAGGCCAAATTGCCTACCCAGGTTCATAAGCGTCAGAGTAAGTCTCTGCGCAACAGGCACTGGGGCTTTGAGGGCAGCAAAACAGCCTCGAATACACTTTTTACTGGATTCCAGCTTGTTCAGCACCTGAAGCAATTCATTCTCGGAATATAACGACGAAGAGTCCGATGCAAAAACTCTGCTTCGGAAAGATGATAAACGCAAAGCCAGATCATGTTTGAAGCTTGCATCTTGTGGGAAATCGTTGCACGCTCTATCAAATAGGTCATCAACCAATGCTGTGATCATTCCAGGGGCGTCCAGCGGGGCGCCTTCTTCATCTTTCAACTGAATACGAAAAGAATGCTTTGGTTTGAATACCGACGACAGGAATTTCGCCGCTTCACCTCTGTCCGTCTGCAATAAGTTCGCATAATGAGCAACAGCTGATTGCTTGGCTTTGAAATTCGCAGAAGACACAACGCGGGGGAACTCAAGAGGTTGAGAGAAATAGGCACCATCGAACTTGGATTCACGCTTGCGCTTCCTCTCACCCCTGGAAAAGGTCACCACTTTCATGGTGTGCCCTGTAAAAACATAGATGAAATCACGGTTCCAGGCACAAAGGTCCAACACAAGTCTGCGAAGTTTCTTTCCTGTTGATCCTCCACACTGTGGCGGACGCCACTCATCATGACCAAGGAGCTCCTGAATTCCCGCCTCTAGCGAGGCCAACAAAATACTTATATGACCAAGACTCAGCGTCCACTGGGCTGTGGAGCCCCAGCTAACCTTCGGAATTGCATGCTTATGGTTGCCATCCACCGCTGCCTGCAAATCAACATACACCAAGCGGTGATCCGACTGCGCAAGTGGGTTGGATTCCACAGTGATTTGAGAGCAGGAATATTGGTCAAATCTTTCTGCAAGGAACAAATCGATGACAGTTCCTGAATCGTGAGTGGGGACTAAAGTGTTGAGCACATGCAGTTCTGAGGCCGCCAGCAATCTTTGAGCCTTCTTATCATCTGAGCACTGTCTGCAATGACAACACGTACACCCAGGAAGATGGTCGACTAAAAAGAAAAATGAGTATTAGAATCACCAGCGAACAGGAATTTTGCATGTGGGAAGCACTCCTTTAGCTCGGAAAAAGACTTCAACATCTGCTTCCAGGTATCAAGGTCACCTCCTGGCCGATGATAGAATCCACAAACGATCAGCTGAAACTTATCACCCTGTCCACCATTGTTTTGAAAAAGACTGAGGCGAAACCAGAAGACTCGATCTTGGCAGTAATCATCCAGCGGAGAGAATGAATCTTCAAAGTTGCAGTCAACAAAAACCCCCACTGAGCCCCAAGACGAGGTTCGCAAACCATAATAGGTAAAGGGGAAATCAGGCGGCAAATGAACGCCAGGGGGAATGCGCGCACCAGGTAATATGCAAAACTGGATAGCTCGAGATTTCAACTCAATCGCCACTGCCTGAAGTCTCCAATGCAAAAGCTCTGCGGTTCCCAACTGAGAAAAACCCAAGCGACCAGGGTTGAAGGTAGCTACCCTGATGGACCTAAGTTTAGTCACATCAGCAAGCCGCCTTTCCTGTCGCGCAGGCATGGCTCCTGAGTACGAGCAACCACTTGAGACTGAAAACGTTGTTTGAGGCTCAGAATTTGATGCTTCAGGAAGGCCTTGAGCGTAGCATGGTGCTCAATGACTATTTCAGCCCCCTGATGACCAATGGTCGACGGCACAGCAGGCGCAATGTCCCACAGTAGTTCCATGTCACGAAAAAAAGACGCTCTTTCAGCATTTCCAATGTCTCCGCCTTGCCATTCTCTCAACAATTCCAGGAGAGTATCGCAGTCAAGGAGCCCAGTCATGGTTGGACTCGGAATTGAACAGCTGCCAGTTAGCAAAACGAGAGAAGCATTCACAAAGCACAAGGACCAGCGCAACAAAAAAAACACACTCTCTCTCTCACACTCCCTCTCACTCACTCTCACTCTCTCTCACACACACACACCCACACACCCACACACACACACACCGCACACACACACACAGCACACACACACACAGCACAGACACACACACCAAAGAAAAGCCACAACAAGCCACAACAAGGCAAAACAACAACAACAACAACAACAACAACAACAACAACAACAACAACAACAACAACAACAACAACAGCAGCAGCAGCAGCAGCAGCACCAACAGCAGCAGCAGCAGCAGCAGCAGCAACAACACAGCAGCAGCAGCAGCAGCAACAACAACAACAACAACAACAACAACAACAACAACACCAGCAGCAGCAGCAGCAACAACAACAAGAAAAAGAAGAGACAACAGGCAATCATTTCCAGCATCTCCCAGCCGAGCTAACTCCGTCATGGGTCAAACCACGGGAGTCTGAATTAAGAAGCGCGTCCATAGATACACTAAGAGCGCAATAAGCCAGCAGCAGCATACTCCGTTGCTGCAAGGGCACATCGCCTAGAGATTCACTCCCACACAAAAGTCAGGCCCAAGGAGCTCTAAAGCTTCCATCCAAGGAACTGGCTCAGTTTGGGATTAAAGTTGGAACCACAGCCCCCAGTCCCCGCAGGCTTGGGTTTTCCATCAGCACTACTGGAGATGTCAAGGGTGGGGCCAAAGAAACACAACAAAGGCAAAATGTTGGCTTCAACAGCTGCACGCTTGGCTCTTACCATAACTGCGTTTTTTCTTCACATTGAGTTGGATGGTCATTTTCTGCTCGGGCAGCAGTTTCCAAACCACTTGCAGGGCTGGCTGAGCTCTATCACCGGCCACATGCGCATAGGGGGTTGCGCCGCTGCTTTGATCTGTGATGCGTACCCCCATAGCAGCAACCGTGGCATGGAGGTTGTCCACCGAACCCACCCCGGAGAAGAGGATGACAAGTGAGGTGCGTAGATCTCCCCTGCAGGATTTCAACCGCTGCCCCCAAGCAGCAAACGTCTCTGCAAGTTCTTTCTTGCCCGTGACCTTCGCCCGAGATAAATCAACGTTAGTCTTAAAGTCCTCAAGCTGGAGTAGGCTCGCACCGTCGGGAGTCGGACTAGCCTTAAGCTTTGGGTCTGAAGCCAGTTCTTGCTGAGCCGTCTGATCTTTGATCAACTGGGAAGATGGGGGCCTTGGCGAAATAGCGTCCTGGACGGACCGCAAGATATCGTTCTTGATCTCACAGGTGAAGGACATGAACTGCTGCGTAAGATGCTCTTTCATCGCCTCAAGCTTGCTGTCAATCATGGCACTGACTTCTTCCCTACCCGCTTTGTGGACTTTGAGTCTCGGCAGCGGTGATCTACTACGCGAGACTGACCCCTGCGAGCTCCTTGACTTCAGCACCTCTGGCGACAGGCTACTCTGACTTACCTCACTCTCTGAGCGTTCACACTCCAGTTGGTGGATGAAGATAGCCACTCCCACATGCTTTGCTATCTTTGGACAGCGAAGGGCGGCGAAGACATCACTAGACATGGGGATGAATTTCGGGTGCCGCGGTACTTGGCCTGGGTCAGGAGCCAAGATGCCTCCGAGGGATGCCAGCACATCTTGCAGCTTTTGGCCATGGAACATGTAGCTGGCGACCATCCCTGTCACTGAACCAACACCAGCGGTGTCACCGACGTCGTCTGTTGTCTCTTCCACACCTGCGAAGATGGTACTCGCCAGGACGATACTGCCTGATGGAGCATACGCATTGGACATCATGGTCCGCATATCTGCGAGCCGAAAGTCCCCTAGTGGTTTCGGCACGCTTTTCGAGAATGGCACTTCTGCCTTGGCTCCTTTTGATGTGAGAGAGGCTTGGTCTGCCCCACCAATTGCGCAATCGACAGAGGCAACTGCCGCAAAGGATAAGAGCTCGTCGATTGCCGACCCCAACGTGGTTAGGATCTCCTTTGCCGCATCAGACACTTCTTCAAAGGCTTTGGTCAGGGCTCGCAGCTTGGCGATTTCTTCTCTCGTCGCCCTCGCCGCTGACCCCGCTTGGATGGCCGTAATTACATAAAGCCCTAAACTGAAACCCTAAACCCTAAACCCTAAACCCTAAACCCTAAACCCTAAACCCTAAACCCTAAACCGTAAACCCTAAACCCTAAACCCTAAACCCTCAAACCCTCAAACCTAAACCAAAAACCTAAACCCAAAAAACCTAAACCCTAAACCCTAAACCTTGCGGCTCCCCGTCTCCTCCTTCCCGCGCTTCTCGCCGCCGGCGGCTGCCGTCAGCGTCGGTAGGAGCCCCGGGGACGGCGAAGGGGCGCAAGGCTGCAGGGGTTTGGGGCTTAGGGTTTGGGGGTTTAGGGCTTGAGGTTTGGGGTTTAGGGTTTAGGGTTTGGGGTTTAGGGTTTGGGGCTTAGGGTTTGGGGCTTGGGGCTTAGGGTTTAGGGTTCAGGGCCTTGGGTTCAGGGTTTTGGGGTTCAGGGTTCAGGGTTTGGGGCTTGGGGTTTCGGGTTTAAGGTTTGGGGTTTAGGGTTTGGGCTTAGGGTGTTAAGGTTTGCTTTTTAAGCTGGATTCAAGGTATATAAAGCGAAGCGATTTCGCCCTCCAGCAGCCACGGTTGAGGTTTAAGGTTCGGGGTTAGCGATGAGGGTTATCATAGGGTCATTGCAAGTTTAAACTAAAGGTTTCTTATTCTTGTATAGGGGCATGATCGGTGCTGATAGGGGCTTGTTTTGTAAGCTCTTACAGGTTTCCCCCTTTTTGGAGAGACACACCAACCAAACCGGCCCAGAATTTAGATCACCCCGCTCTATTTGCACCGTTTGAGAAGCAAGACTTGAGCGCCCAGTAACCGTCAATGTCTACCCTAAACCCTAAACCCTAAACCCCCCTAAACCCTAAACCCTAAACCCCAAGCCCCAAACCCTAGACCCTGCGGTGGGCGGGGAGACAGGGATCCTGAAGGCATCCATACTCTGGGATCATCCCATATCACCCCAGGTAGCCCGAAGACCTGCAGCGCAAGCCCGGAACCGCACTCCCTTAATCGAACTCTGAACCCTAAACTCTGAACCCTAAACCCTAAACCCTAAACCCTAAACCCTAAACCCTAAACCCTGAACCCTAAAACCTAAACCCTAAACCCTAAACCCTAAACCCTAAACCCTGAACCCTAAACCCTGAACCCTATTTCCACGAAGCCCTATAAAGCATGAACATTTACTCAAACCTACAACTTCGGGAGCCCTGAACCCGCACACCTCGAAGGCTACCGTCTGGATCCGGCGTATGGACCGGGTCCAATCATCCGAATTCCTTACCATGGCCAGGGGCCCGGGGGCGTGTAGGGTTTAGGGTTTAGGGTTTAGGGTTTAGGGTTTAGGGTTTAGGGTTAGAGCGGATGCGGGAAAAAAGAGAGAGAGAGAGAGAGCCTCAGAGCTCAGGACCCTAAACCCTTGAGTGCAAGTCACAAGTTTGGGGCTTGTTGGGTTTAGGGTTTGGGGTTTAGGATTTAGGGTTTAGGAATTAGGGTTGAGGGTTTCAGGTTTGTTTTCAAGCTTATGCCAAGCTCTGGGATGTGGAAGCGTCGCAGATGACGATTGAGACCATGCGCTGGCATCTCCTCCGTGGTACTTGATAGCCCAGAACCATACTCGAATAAGGCCTCACTTGGGTTCACTTTTTTGGGGTTGGTTGCCTTTAGAAGGGAACATAGAACCACAACCAAAGGCACAAGGGTACCACTGGGCTGCCAAGTGAAAGACTTGGCTCTGCTGCAGCCCCAGGCCGCCCTAACACTCCGAAATAACCCCTAGACCCTGAAGTCTCCTCCTAAACCCGAAAGCTTCCCCAAGCCCTGATTAAACCCTAAGACCTAAATAGTCTCCCAAGCCCTAAACTCTAAACTCTAAACCCGAATAACTTACATATGTGCCTGGAAATAATTAGATTTTATGGTCTTGGGGGATATTATAGTAGAACTCTATAGGGGCCATAAGGAAATACTGGATACTATTAGTAACTATTCCCCAAAACCCTCAACCCGACACCCTAAACCCTAGAGGCCCTGGGTTTAGGGTTTAGGGTTTAGGGTTATTATGTATGTCAGCCGCCAAGGCGCGGATGCGGCCATACCCACCCGGCCATGCGCATGCCTAACGAAAGGTACTGTCAGGTTGGGTTTAGGGTTTAGGGTTTAGGGTTTAGGGTTTAGGGTTTAGGGTTTAGGGTTTAGGGTTTAGGGTTTAGGGTTTAGGGTTTAGGGTTTAGGGTTTAGGGTTTAGGGTTTAGGGTTTAGTGTTTAGGGTTAATTAAGGGTTTAGGGTTTAGGGTTAAGGGTTTAGGGTTAAGGGTTTAGGGTTTAGGTTTTAGGTTTTAGGGTTTAGGGTTTAATGTTTAGGGTTTCCCCCTTATACCAACAGTCCTTAATAGGGATCATGGGTACTACAATCCCGATGAAGGACTGAAAATATAAAGGGAAACATCCCAACTAGCAGGTATTACATATATAGCAATAAATAAATCTAGAAACATATATGTATGCATATATATATATAAGTAAATTAAACATACAGACGGAATATGGTCAAGGAGGGTGAACTTACCCAGATCTTGTAAGCATATATATATATATATGTATAAAGAGAGAGGGAGAGAGTGCAATGCTCATGGCCAGTGCTACATGATTGTCCCTTCAGGTTCCCTGATATCATATGGACCCCGGAAGGACCATCAATGGAAACCTGACTCGACAGAAATATGTCAGATCAACATACAGATGCATACACAAAATATACCTATGAACACAGTAACAACAACCTCACAGCAGCCACCAAGAGCCCTGAATTTGAAAAGAGGTTAGCGTAAACAAGCCTAAACCCCAAACCCCAAACCCCAAACCCCAAACCCCAAACCCCAAACCCCAAACCCCAAACCCTAAACCCTACCTTGTTGCAGCCGTGCCGCCGATGCTCATCAGCCTGAAGCCGTCTCGGACGCCGCAGCGCTGGGCGGGTCCATCTGCGTGCGAAAACATGTGTGCATATGTATGTGTATATATATATATATACATATATATATATAGATGCATATATATATATATAGTTAGGTCAATTTTTCTGAGTTTATTTCATAATTATGTTTCTAGGGTTTAAACCTTAAATCATAACCCCTAAACCCTAAACCCTAAACCCTAAACCCTAACCTCAGGCAGCCTTCCCTCACAGCCACGACGATCAGGTTCTTGAACTCCTCGTACGCCGTGCTCGGAACTCCCTCCACCAACCTCGGGATGTTTTAGTGTGCGTGGGTTGGGGCTTTCAGGGTTTTGGGGGTTTGGGGGTTCCCAAACCCTAAGCCCTAAGCCCTAAGCCCTAAACCCTAAACCCTAAAGGGTTTAGGTCTTAAGGTTCAGGGTTTAGGGCGATCGGGGCTTGATTTCAGGATGCGAGGGTTATGAGGAGTCGGCATGAGGGTGGTGGGGGGGTCTGTAGTGGGCCCTAAACCCTAAACCCTAAACCCTAAACCCTAAACCCTAAACCCTGAACCCTAAACCCTAAACCCTAAACCCTAAACCCTAAACCCTAAACCCCTAAGCCCTAAACCCTAGAGTAGTGGCCCCAAGGTCTCGGATTTCATAGGTTGTGGGGCTTAGGGTCAAGGATTCTCATAGTACAGGGGATTGATGATCCCTACTTGGGAGAAGGAGCCCTACTCAAGGAACTTGCTTCTGGGGCTTTAAGGTTTAGGGTTTAGGATTTAGGTTTAGGGTTTAGGGTTAGGGTTTTACGGGGATAGGGATAAGTCAATCAAGCCCGGCGCTCTCTGCACGTTGGAAACGTATGCTCCCAAAAGAGCCAAGCAAGAAAGTGGCCAATTAATGTGGCGTGAGGAGCTCCTGTCCCCGTAAGCCCTAAACCCTAAACCCTAAACCTAAACCCCAAACCCTAAACCCTAAACCCTAAACCCTAAATCCTAAACCCTAAACCCTAAACCCTAAACCCTAAACCCTAAACAATCTAAGTGCTTCGCGCCTGGAGCCCTCTCAGACTTAGCAGGCCCTGGGTTGCAGCCGAGTGGCTTGTGCACATACCTGTCATGGCTGGGAGTTTTTGCGGGCTCATAGGGTTTAGGGTTTAGGGCTTAGGGTTTAGGATTTAGGGTTTAGGGTTTAGGGCCCTCGTAGGCACTGAGGATGTTTGAGGGGGTTAGAGGGTTTAGGGTTTAGGGTTTAGGCTGGGCTATCAGGGGGTTGTGTGGGGTCGATGGCACGGCTTCGCAACCGCAAGCTCTGGGATTTAAGAAGACCTGTGCAGGCATACACAAGAGGGCCTCGACATGAAACCCCGCTCACACCATACGAGCAACTAGAAACCTACACACCAAGACCATGAAATTCTGAACCCCCCCCACCAAAAAACAAACCTGAAACCCCCAAAACCAAAAACAAACTAAAAAACACTAAAACACACCTAGAAAATAGAAAACCCTAAAAAACGCTAAGAATCCTGGAAACCCTCAACAACCCTAAAGAACCCTACTGTAAAGCCAATGAAGCACACAGGCCCTAAACACCCCAGTGAGCACCCAAGACTCTCGACATCCGCTTCCCACACCCCATATCGACACCCGAAACTCCGTAGGTCTTGTAGCCCAGGGTTTAGGGGCTTGGGCCCTCCCCTAAACCCTAAACCCTAATCCCTAAAACCTAAACCCTGAGCCGTTTGTGGCCAGCCTCCATTCGGATTCCTCCCGTACTTGCACATCCTGTTGCCAGTCGTGCCAGTCGGTGTCGCCCTGGCCCATGGGATATTCGACGATCACCTTGGCAAGGAGCCCTCCTAGAGAACATTGTGATTCAGGGTTTAGGGCTTAGGGTTTAGGATTTAGGGTTTAGGATGTATAGGGTTTAGGGTTTAGGGGTTGTGGTAGGAGCCTATTTCAATCAGAACTAGCATGTTGAGAATTGTCTATTGCGCGTGCGCAACAAGTAGCAGACAGCTACGAAGATTAGAATATCAATATCAAGTAGTAGGAACACAAAAAAAAGCGGAATGATAAAGCCAAATAAATGACTGGGGGATGGCTATTTACACGGGCCTGCGAAAACTTGGCCTTACAACCGAAACCCGAAACCCCAAACCTGCACGATTTGGGGCTCTCTCGGGAGTTGGAGCCCTACGAAGCCTAAAACCTGAGCTGGACATCTGAGCCCTACATCCCCAAGCCCTAAACCCGAAACCCTATGTACAAACCTGCACCGCAGTGATCACGAAACCCCCAAACCGGAACATGGAATCCCAAGACCCTGTTAACCCTAAAACCAAATCACCCGCAGAAAAAAAAAAACAAGGAACCACATTTGAGTCGAAGGGCAAGATCGGAGACCCTCCCCCAAACCTACAACACGGCCCATAACTTGACCCTAAACCCTAAACCCTAAACCCTAAACCCCAAACCCTAAACCCTAAACCCTAAACCCTAAACCCAATGAAGCCATCCAAGGCACGCAGGGTGGCCCTGCCTCAGACTTCACCTCGTGCCACTCCTTCTTCCGGGTTCTCGCTTGAAGTTCTATTTGGCTTCGGCTTGACTCGAAAAGGTTCTTAGGGTTCACGGAGCCTTTGGTGGCTTAGAGCTCAGGGTCAAAAACTCGAAATAAGGTCAGGAGTCGAAGAGCCCCTAAGCTTCCCAAACTTCGAAAAAAGGCCAAAACCCCAAGCGTCCGAGACTTCCTAAGCCCTAAAACGCCTGAGCCCTAAACCCTCAACCTTAAACTTCCTGAAAAAACCCTGAACTTCCTGTAGTTTAGGCGCCTCTTCGGCTCGCAAGGTGTGGAGGAGGAGGCAGGGGAGCCCCTCACATGCGGGGTCCAGGGTTTAGGGTTTGGGCTTTGCAGGGTTTAGGGCTTTGTTCGCAACGCCCAAAACCCTAAACCCGGAACCCCAAGCTGCAAAGCTACACCCCCCCCCCCTCCCTTCGCCCAGGCCCAAGACACTAAACCCTAAACCCTAAACCCTAAACCCTAAACCCTAAAAGACGACTAAACCCGCAAACCCTAAACCCCAGAATGTTTCTAGGCCAGCATGCTTAGGGAGTAGGGTCTAAAGACCCTAGAATCCCCTTTGACCCTTAAACCCTGAACCCTAAATCCTCAACCCCAAACCCTAAACCCCAAACCCTAGAGGTTTGGAACCTTAAGGTTTCTCACTTCGGATTCCACTCCTTGACCAGCTTCAGGAACTCCATCTCACTCTGGCGCAGCTTGTTCCTGACTTGCTATCCCAGTGACCATGTTACAATAAAACCCAGAGGGTCCATCTCCAGTTCTATTCTGGAATTAGGTACCCCAAAATCCTACTTAGCATGGTTTTGGGGTACCCAATTCCATAACAGTACTAGAAATGGACCCTCCGGGAAATGTACATCCCTTTCTTTTGCTCTTGTTTTTTTTTTTTTTTTGGGGGGGGGGGGGGGGGTTGTTGCTTTAAGAGGGAACCCCCGAACCCAAAAAAACAGGGTTTAGGGTTTAGGGTTCAGGGTACCACGGGGCTACAAAGCTGAACCAAAACGGTGTAGCTTAGGCTTTTTCCCTGAAGTGCAGTGGAGTTGGCAAGCCTTCCCCCAGGCCCTAAACCCTGAAACCCTTTTAGGTTCTGGCTTGTTTTTTTTCTAGGGCTTTGGCGCAGGGAGTTGAGTGGCTTCGGGCCATTGTGATGCTTTGGAGTCTAGGGTTTAGGGGGCTAAGAGGTTTAGGTTGGGATGTTCCCCCTCATGCTAACTGTCCTCAATAGGGATTACAATAGGGGGGTACTATAATCCCTTTTATAATCCCTATTAAGGACTGTTAGTTTCATAGGGGGTACTATAATCCCTATTAAGGACGGTTAGTATAAGGGGGAACATCCCAAAGTTAAGGGGTTTGGGGTTCAGGGTGGCTCTTTAGGAATCGGTCGGAGATGCGACCGTTGGATCAACTTTGGGCGTCTGGACATGTGCTAGCTGTCCGACTGTGGGGGTTTCGGGCTGTGAGTCTGGGGGTCTATCCGACACCCGAAGCCCTACACCCCAGAAATCTTGATGTACCCTAAACCCTAAGCCCTAAAGCCTGAACCCTAAACCCTAAACCCTAAACCTTGAACCGCAAAACCCTGAGCCCTAAACCCTAAACCCTAAACCCTGAACCCTGAACCCTGAACCCTACACCTCAAACCACAATTGCGGACACCGCTGCTCAAGCCGCATTTTGTGGGGGTGGTCGGCCACGTCGTCATCCCGCTCCATTAGGTGCGGCCTCGGCCACGAAGGAGGCTCAGGGTGCAGGGGGTTTAGGGTCTAGGGTTTAGGGTTTAGGGTTTAGGGTTTAGGGTTTAGGGTTTAGGGCGTTTGAAGATGGATGGGTCTTGGGAAACTGCCTGCAGCACCGAGCCACCTCTGGCAGGAAAATCTAGATAACCCTATAAACCCCTACCCTTAAGCCCTGAACCCCAAACCCTCAACCCTCGTTTAAAAGCCTAGGCCCTAAACCCTTTTTTTTCAGAGCCCGAAAACCCCATGTGTTAATTAAGCTCCAAACCCTAAACCCTAAACCTTACACCCTAAACCCTAAACCCTAAACCCTGAACCCTGAACCCTGAACCCTGAACCCTAAACCCTAAACCCTAAACCCTAAACCCTAAACCCTAAACCCTAAACCCTAAACCCTAAACCCTAAACCCTAAACCCTAAACCCTAGCCCAACAAAAACAAAGTAACCAGAGCCAAAGTGGCAGGTTTAAGCTGACGTCGCCATCGTCCTCATCGGGCCCGAGGAGGAGTTCTTCGTGATCCCGGGCGCGAACCTACCGAGTTGGGGTTTAGGGTTTAGGGTTTAGGGCTTAGGGTTCAGGGTTAAGGGTTAAGGGTTTAGGGTTCAGGGTTTAGGGTTTGGGGCGTGGGGTTTGCTGTAATATGGCGCAGAAGCTGTGAAGGTTGGGATGCGCACTAGGCTCAAAATCTTCGTGACATGCACCCAATCAGCCATGGCCCGATTGTGGAGCGCCGTCCCACCCCAGGGTTGAGGGTCCAGGGTTTAGGGTTTAGGGTTTAGGGTTTAGGGTTTAGGGTTTAGGGTTTAGGGTTCAGGCGGCAAAACCACCATAACCTGTTGCTTTTAGGGTTTAAGTTTAACTCTAAACTCGATGGTTTGCAGGGCTTTCCTGACCTCAGAATGTAAATTAAGATTCGTTAACCGCTATGGTTTCAAGGTTAACCGCTATGGTTTCAGGGTTCCAGGGGCAGGGGGGTTTAGCGGGTTTACAGTCCAGGGTGGCCCTAATTAAACCCTAAAACCTACAAACTCTTACGCCCCAAGAAACGGACGACGAGAGACTCACATCGTCTCCTGTTCTCTGCACCCTGAGCCGTCAACCGCTCAACTCCAAAAATGTCGTCAAAGGTTGAGGTCTTAGGGTTCGGGCAGAGCCCCTAAACCCTAAACACTAAACCACCCCTAAACCCTGGCCCTAGCCCTAAACCCTAGCCCGAATTAAACCCCAAACCCTAAAATCCTATGTTCAGGTGGCCTCCAAGCAGGTCTTCAAGTTCTTGGAGCACGCCCTGACGCAGTTGAAGCGTAGTTTGGCTCTGCAGAAGGGCAGATTGGGGCATGGAGCGGGCTTAGGCTGTCCTAAACGCTAAACCCTTAACCCTAAACTCCGTATTTCAAGGCCTGCGTGAGGGTCGTAGTGCTTCGAGAAGGTTTAGGCTTCTTGGGGGGTAGGGTTAGGGTTTAGGGTTTGGGGTTTGCGGTTTAGGGTGTAGGGTTTAGGGTTTAGGCTTCGCGGTTTAGCGTTTAGAAGACTGCAGCTAGGCCCTTACGCCGGGCGAAGCTTCATGGCCAACCCCCTGGTGGCCTACTTATATGGGTTGGCCATGAACCCTAAAAACGCCCCTAAACCCTAAACCCTAACCCCAAACCACAGACCCTAAACCTAAACCCTAAACCCTAAACCCTAAACCCTAAAAACTCCCCAAGCTGTGCATCCCAAGTCCCTCAGTCCTGCTCCGCGCCAGGTGAAAGCCCAACCTTGGTGGGGTTGGGGGGGTGGGGAGGGTTTAGGGTTTAGGGCTAGGGTTTCGGGTTTCGGGTTTCCGGTTTAGGTTGAGGGTTTAGGGTTCCTAGACCTCAGCGGGGTCTGGGATGAGGGTTTCGGGCTTCAAGCTTGGAGTTTTCGGGTTTGGGGGTTTCGAGGTGTAGGGCTTCGGGATCAGGAATTTGGGTTCGGCTGAAGGTTTTGGGCCATGAGGCATAGATTTTGTTTAGGGTTTAGGGTTTAGGGCTCAGGGTTTAGGGTTTAGGGCTTGGGATCAGGGACTTGGGGTTTAGTGTTGAAGGGCTTAGGGTTCGGGTTTTCGGCGATAAGGCGATAAGGCTCAGGCGCATTTTATATCGGTGTTTAGGAGCCTAACGCAAGTCGAATACATCGCAACTGGGAGCCTCTTGGCTGGCTGGGACGCACTTGACCTATCAGTTTTAGGGTTTAGGGTTTAAAGTTTAGGGTTTAGGGTTGAGGGTCTCACAGACGCGTTAAAGGCGCGCACCGGAACCCTGACCCCCAAACACCAAATCTCGGTAGGCCCAACCAAATTCGCAGACCCACGCCCGTAGTGTCAGACCTCATACATCTTCAAACCCAGAGAAATCCCAAGATGCCTTGCCAAAAAGTAGATGCTTGACATTCCTAGAAAGCAAAACCCTTAACCCTAAACCGCAAGTATGTAACAGGGGTGCCAAAGTCTCTTCTGACCTCCCACTACACCCCCCGCTATGCCACCACAAAAGCACGACCCTTGCAAGCCTGGCAACATAAGGCCAAATTAAACAGGTTAGCGCTTCTAGGCAGTACAAGGCACACGACTTAGGGGTTATGGCTGAACCTTGAACACTAAACCCTAAACCCTGAACCCTAAACCCTAAGCCCTAAACCCTAAACCCTAAACCCTGAACCCAAAAAAACCCTGGGTTTCAGGCTGAGTCCCGGGCCTCACGGAGCCTTCGTCCGTGCCCTGGACCTGAGCTGGCGGCTCCCCCAGCAGGAGTGTTTGGGCTTCGGCGTTTCGAATTTCGGGACGACAGCTTGCCAATCAGAGTGATGAGTAGGGAACCTGTCCCCTTAAATACCTGGGTTTTTTGGGAGGGCTTAGAGTTTATGGTTGAGGGTGAGCGTTTAGGGCATCCTGGAATAGCTAGACTCTGCAAGGCCGCGGGCTTTTGTGTTGGTTTTCAGCTGCCATGGCGCGGACTACAGTTCGCAAACATGCAGGGTTTGGGGTGGCAGGTACACCCCTTCATCCTAGGCTTAGGGTTTAGGGTTTCGGGTTTATGGGCCTCGGGCAACCTCCAAACACACAGAACCCCTAACTCCAGGCCTGCTGGAACCCATGGCTTGGAGAGAGTATATGAGCCTAAACCCTAAACCCTAAACCCTAAGGACCCAGGCTTCAGTCAGAGACGGCATGGGGAGGAAAAAAGCGGAAGAAGGTTCGGGACCACATTCGGGGACCACGTAACTTCGATAAGGACGAACACACGGATGTACCAGTCAGAGACGGTATCGGAAAGCATATGTTAGGGTTGGGGGCTTAGGATTTAGGACTTCAGTGCGGCTGTAGGGTTTTGGAGGTTCGGGCTGTAGGGGTTTGTCTGCTGATTCAGGGCCTTGGCGACTTCGAGTTTCAGGGAACTTAGGAAAACCAGTGGGCTTGTTCTGGGAGAGTGTATATGCACAAACACACAAATGATTTTTGTATTTGTTCATATCTTTACTGTTGTTAGAAAGATTTTCTTTCGTATTAGTGATGTTCGTTTCTTGTGTTACAGGGTTTGGGGTGCAGGGTATGCCACGACAAAAGGGGGCCTCGGTTGCCACCCTGCACCACAATGAACTCTACTAAGCTTGCCACTCACCAGCTCCCATCGACACCCCGGCAATCCGAACAAAACAAATACGCCAAGCCACAAACAAGACCCAGCCCCAACCAACCCACACGTGCCCCGGACTCCCTGTGCACCCACAACCCTGAAACCTAAATCTCTAAACTTGAACCCATACATCATATAAACAAACCCGGAAGACCTGCGACGTACCACCCAATAAGCCTCAAACCTCAAACGTTCGACAAACCTATAAACTCAAACCCCGAACCCTGTCAACCCCAAACCCAAAACCCTAAACCCTATATACTAAACCCTAAACCCAGGAACAGCCCAAGGGGCCAAGAAGGACAACGCATCGGCAAAGCCGCGAGTGGTAGGCCTCTGTCAAGGGTCTTGAGTCTTGAGGGTTAGGCTGATTTAGGGTTTAGGGTTGATAGGGTTTAGGGTTTAGGGGTTAGGGTTTAGGGTTAAGGGTTTAGGGTTTATCGTCTAAAGTGTAGGGTGGGGGCGGGGGGGTTGTTAGGGTTGAGGTGCTTGGGGCTTTTCAGCCTTAAACCGAAACCGAAGCTCTGAAACATGCCCACTAACCAGGATGGGCTACTAGGCCTTAAGATCCCCATAATGAACCCTATTAAGGGCCTTTCAAGGGATTAAATAGGGTATAATGGCCCATCCTGGAAAGCCACTGACCCGAAGCACCAAGACCAAGAGACCCGAGACAGGAGACGAAACACCCCAAACCCTAAACCCTAAACCCTAAACCCTAAACCCTAAACCCTAAACCCTAAACCCTAAACCCTAAACCCTAAACCCTAAACCCTAAACCCTGAACCCTGAACCCTAAGCCCTAAGCATTACGTAAAGCTCCCAAAATG
The DNA here is from genome assembly GCA_905221605.1 of Symbiodinium natans. Taxonomy (NCBI): domain Eukaryota; class Dinophyceae; order Suessiales; family Symbiodiniaceae; genus Symbiodinium; species Symbiodinium natans. Next base: position 819,992 of record CAJNDS010002157.1, read on the forward strand.
AACCGAACGCCGAAGGACCTTACCACGAGCAGTTTCCCCAGAGGCCCAGAGACCCCCAAACCCTAAACCTCTGCTGAGTTGTCCCTATAGACCCTGAGAAAACTCACTCAAGTCGTCATTGCGTCCCACAACAAGAAGGGTTCTTCAAGGATATCCCAAAGAACCAACTACAATCGCTAGACCCTAAACCCTCAAACCTACCCACAAACCCCAAGCCCGAACCCCTAACCCCTAACCCCTAACCCCTAAACCCTAAACCCTAAACCCTAAACCCTAAACCTTCACATCCGAAACCGTTGGGCGACGGGCTCGGAGGCGGCCGTGGGCGTGCTCTTCGTCACGAGGGGCCGAGGCCTCAGAGGCACGCTGGGTTCGGAACCCTTAACTCCTAAACCCTAAACCCCTTTCGGCCAAGGGCTTTGGGCTGTTTAAGGGTTTAGAGTTCAGTTTAGAGGCTATGTTTGGGGCTTGGGTGGCTCGTGGTTTAGCAGCAAAGTAGGCTTTGGGTGTTTGTGTTTGTGGTAAGGGATCGGGTGGCTAGGCCTCTCTCCATTTGTATATTCCACTAATATACTACGGCTCCATGCTGGGCTCGAATTGCACATGGTTTGAGCAACGCGTCCGTGACAGCATCTGAGCTCAGGGCATGTGCGAGTTGAAAGGGGATGGGACCCGCCGGTGACGATCGTGGCTGAAGTCCCGGCGGAGGGTCTGCACGGCCGGCGATTGACTTACTAGAATACAGTCGGCTGAGGGTCTCTCAACCCCCGAGCCCCAAATCCAAAAAGTCAAAGATTTCAAGCGACAGCTTAGACCATTTGCGCTTGACGTGTGTGCGTGTGCGGCCGTGGGTGTGCGTCGAACTCATACACTTGTTAAAGATGGTGGCCACTCGAATGTTTCGAAAAGCACCCTGCACGCCGGAAACGAGTATTCTGAGCCCCCAAATGCACTTCGACCCTAAATTAAGATCTTGCCCTACACGTTTGGAACCGCTCGTTGAAAGTCCCAGACCCTAAAACCGCAACTCCCAAAATCCAAAATCCCCGAAGCCTTCCCCCCTCCACCCCTCCGATCTCCCCCCCCTCTCCCCGAAAAACAAAAACTACCAAAGTGCAGCCCTAAACCCTACCCTTGTTGCAGGCCTTGTTTCCCTGCACGCCTACACTTCTCTCAAATGTGGTCCCTTTCGGGGTCCTTATGACAAGGCGACCCCCTCTCATTTAGAGTACCCAAAAAGGGACCATAATTTCGAGAACTGACCGTATAAGCTGATTTAAGCCTTTGTAATTTTCAGCCTTGATCAGCCTAGACGAGCCTAGATAAGCCTAAATCAGCCTATCTCAGCCTACGTCAGCCTAAATCAACCCAGATAAGCCTATATAAGCCTCAGCCTATATCAGCCCAGATAAGCCCAGACAAGCCTATACAAGCCTCTATAAGCCTGTACAAGCCTCAATAAGCCTATATCAGCCTCCTATATAAGCCCTACACCCTAAACCCTAAACCCTAAACCCTGGGCAACCCTGGGCAACCCTGGGCGACCCTAAACCCTAAACCCTAAACCCTAAACCCTAAACCCTAGTCCAGGCCTTGAACGACGCAGTGAGCCGCTGGCCGCTCGCCGATGCCGGCCGCGCGGGGTTCCGAAGGGCCGGGGTGGTGGAGGCGGGGGTGGCTCCTCGTGCTCCGTCTTTGGGGAAAGAGGCCCCAAACCCTAAACCCTAACCCGAAACCCTGAACCCTATCAACCCTAAAAACCCTAAAAACCCTAAAAACCCTAAAAACCCTATAAACCCTATAAACCCTATGAACCCTACAAACCCTATAAACCCTATAAACCCTATAAACCCCATAAACCCTATAAACCCTAGACCCTAAACCCTAAACCCTGGGGTTGGGGGGGTTAGGGTGCGTAGGGCTTCCTTTGGTGTGTCGGAGGCTTTGGTGACTCAGGTGAATCAACCGGAGCGAGCTGAGGGTGTATGTAGCTTACTTGATCAGGGTTTAGGGTTTAGGGTTTAGGGTTTAGGCTCTACCCAAACCCTGTAAGACCCCGAACTTAAACCCGCAACAGGAAAGTAGGGAGGACCGGGGGGGGGGGGTTCTGGAGCCCAAACTCCGACCCTAAACCCTAAACCCTACACCTTGAATCCTAAACGCACACTACCGATGTCCACAGCCAACCCAGGATCCCTTTTCGATGGGCAACGTTTACAATAGCATCCCTGACCCTAAAGGCTGTTTAGGGTTTAGGGTTTAAAGTTTTGGGTTTAGGCTTTAGGCTTTAGAGTAGGGCCGAAGACTTGGAATTGGGGTTGGGGCTTGGACTCAGCCCCCCACACCCAAGAGCTGATTCAAACCCAAGAGCTGATTAGATCGTCCAGGGGCCATTCGCCCGCCTCCCCATATCCGAAGCAAAAAGGCGGCCCGCCTTTCGTCATGCCTTTGGAGAACGCTTGGGCAAACCTGCTGGCCGCAGTAGCCCGCGTTAGTCGTGGAGTTGGGTTTAGGGTTTAGGGTTTAGGGTTTAGGGTTTAGGGTTTAGGGTTTAGGGTTTAGGGTTTAGGGTTTAGGGTTTAGGGTTTAGGGTTTAGGGTTTAGGGTCTGCACGGTACAGGTTTACCGGATCTTCTCGACTCGACTGTCGGCTACTTAGTTTGGGCTACCTTCAAGAAGACTTCCCTGGCACATGATGGCAGGCAAACCACATGTAAACCTTTGAGATGTTCCACTTATACAAAGAGTCCTTAACAAGGATTACAATCGGAGGTACAATAATCCCCTTTTAAGGGGAACATCCCAATGTAGACCCAACGATCCCTGGCGCTGAAAGTTCGCGAGCCCCCGCCGGCGCACAATTAAGAATAGAACCCGGAACACTTACACAAGGCCCTGGAAGTATGAGATCCTGTGCGCAATTAAAATCCGCGAAAATCCCACCCCAAAAATCCCTATATAAATCCCCGAAACCCCTTCCCCCCAACCCCAAAAAAACAAAACAAACACAAAAACAAATCCTTCAACAATCCCAAAACCCCGACGAGCCCTTCTTACCAGGCTTCCCTGCTGGGCGTAGGTAAGCCGATATCCCGGCGCGGCCCGGGCATCTGCACAGAGGCCAACCTGGCACCCTAAACCCTAAACCCTAAACCCTAAACCCTAAACCCTAAACCCTTAACCGGGTTTAGATTAGAAGGCAAGGCATGCTGCCCCATAGGATTCTGGCGTGGACAGGAGGCCGGCCGATGACTCCAGGGGTCCACAACCTGGCCCCCTTTAAAAAGCCCTCAATAGGGCTTAGGGTTTAGGGTTTAGGGTTTAGGGCTTAGGGTTTAGGGTTTAGGGTTTAGGGCTTAGGAAATCCCTGCACCCCAACCTTGGGATGTTCCCTCTTAGACTAGCAGCTCCTTAATAGCATTTTTCATGGGGGGGGGGGGGGGGGGGGGGGGGGGGGTACCAGATTCCCGATTAAGGGCTGTGAGTTGTAAGGGGGAACCTCCCAACCCCGACCCCTCAACCCTAGCTTTTCTCCATATGCTCCTACGACATACTCCTACATTGCTGAAAGGGCTCTTGGAAACGTCCCCACACAAAGGACACACCCTTGAGGCGCACAATAGACCATCATAATGGACCCTAAACCCTAAACCCTAAACCCTAAACCCTAAACCCTAAACCCTAAACCCTAAACCCTCATAAGTATAAGGATTCAGGGTTTAGGGTTTATAGGGGTACCCGAAACCCTAAGCAAGGACACGATCCTTCGGTGTCCGAGCCTCTGCCTAGAAGTCTAGGGCGTCAGACGCAGTTCTCCAGACCCTTACAGGGTGGGGCCCCCTTACTATACTAACTGTAGTTAAGGGACTTATAACCTAACTTAGGGTCCTTATAACCCAATTTAGGGCCCTTATCCGCCGACCCCAGCGGTAGCAGGGCGGCGTCAGTGAAGACCCCCCACCGCCCTCACCGCCCTCACCCGCTCTCACAGCATGCTGCTCATGACACCTTGAATTGGAGTGTTTTTGCATTGTTTGGCTTCAGTGCATGCCCAAACCCCGCCACCCATCGCCCTCACCCATGACGCCTTGAATTGGACCTTTGACCCCCCCCCACCCCATCCATTCAGGTGGTTTAAAGGGTCTGCATGCCCGACCACCCCCCCCCGCCTCGACCACCCCCCCCCCCCCCACCCCCCCACCCCCCCCCCCTACTCGGCCCTGACCAGTCTTGCAGTCCCGCCCTCACCGCTCTCACATCACCCCCCCCCCCTCCACCCCCCCACCCCCCCCATCCCTTCGGCCTGACAATCCCCCCCCCCCCCCACCCCCCCCCACCCCCCCCCCCCCCCAACCCCCCCCCACCCCCCCCCCCCCCCCCCACCCCCCCCGCCACCCCTCACCCGAAAGGCCTCGCCCCCTGACCATCTCTCCCCTCCCTATGCCCCCCAGTCTGAACCCCCCCCATCCCGTAGGCCCTCCGCCCCTGACAAATCTCGTTTGAGGGATTCCAATCCACGCCCGCCCTAACCGCCTCCCCGCTCTCATCACTCCCCTCCCCCAACTCCACCAACCCTCGACCGTCACCTCCCCTGTCCACCCGCCGCGCTCCACCCTGCCTTCCGCCCCAACCCTCTCACCAGAGCTGGTCAAATGAGTCAGCCCCCCTTTTCGCCAGCCGCCCCCACCCTCTCCCACTCCCACTCCCTAACCCTCCCACCAACCCTCATCATTACCCCCTCCCACCATCGTGCACCATCCGACCGCCCCCCCGCTCTCACCGCTCTCATCGCTTCTTCATCTCTATGCCCCCCAGTCCACCCCTGCCTTCACCCCCCACCGCCGCCCCCCTTTCCACCCCCACCCACCCCCACCCCCCCCCCGCCCCCGCCCCCCCGGCCTGCCCGCGCTCCACCCTGCCTTCCGCCCCAATGCGACTGTCTTGGGTCTGGGGTCGGCGGCACTGGCGGTAGCCATCAAATCCGGCCCCCGCGCCGCCCGTGGTCCAGGGCGGAGCCCGCGTCGCACTAAAGCGCTAGCTTTAAGGGGCGAGCGCCCGAGGCGCCGACCCCGCCCAACATTGCTTCAAATTCGCGCGGGGCCCTTCGGGAGGCCTCCAAAACGGCATCCAAGGGGACGCAACACACGGTGGTGCGAAAAGCACGAAAACCACGTAAAAACCATGGTTTTTTACGAAAAACCGAGGCCACAAAACACCCGCAGCACCCCATTAAACCCTCACAGGCGCGCATCATCGACCCTAGCTTTTCACATGGGGCGCGCGCCAGGCCGAAACCACGTTTTTCAAGGTTTGGGGGGGGTACCGGAAGCCCAAAACCAGGCGAGCATCATGAGCATCAGCAGCCCTGGCCCGCGGCCCCAAGGCAGCAAAAAACGCTGAAAAACGCTGAAATCACCGTAAATACCGTGTTTTTATGAGGTTTTTCACGCGTGCCTCCGACCCCCACCCCTGTTGCCCTTGACCCGCCCCCAAAGTGCGCATCATCGAAACCCACGTCCGGGGGGGGGTCTGCTGATGCTGCTGATGCGCGGGGTCCGGGCGCATCATCGAGCCATCGCTTCTCATGGGCTTCGTGGGGGGGTCCGGGCCGACGGCCCAGAGACCCAGCTGATGCTCATGATGCTCGGTTTGGGGGGGGGTTCCAACAGCAGAAAACCTCGTAAATACCGAGTGTTTTGTGGGTCCACGTAAAAACGCCCCTAAAATCGCTCATTTTACGCGCTCGAACGGCTTCGCGCCTACAAAACACCCGAACAGCAGGACCCCAAATGCCCTTAAGGGCATTCGGGGTCTTGCTTTTGGGGGTTTCGTGGGCACGCAAGGGTTCAAGCACATACAATCGGCGTGTTTAAGGGGGTTTTGGATGGCCTGGGGGAGGCCGCTGATGCTCATGATGCTCCCTTTCCTGGGTTCCAAAAGGCTTCCCAGGCCCAAAAACACGTGTTTACAGCGTTTTCTGAAGGTTTTTCGAAGGCAAAACGCATGCATAGAATGCTTTTAAGGCCCCCAAACCAACCCCACTGATGCTCCTGATGCGGGTGCGCGCGCGCGCGCGCGGCGCGCGCGCGCGCGCGCGCCGGGGGGGGAGGGGGGGGGAGGGAGGGGGGGCGAAGGCAGGAGAAAGAGAGACAGAGAGAAGGAGAGGACAAAGACACGGGAAAGAGAAGACAGTGCCAAGGTTCAAGGTTTCGTGCTGTGGGGGGCGGGGGCCGGCCCGTGCCGCTAGGCCTGAAATCGGGCAGCGCGAGGTCCCCAAAGGACCGAGCAAATGCGGACCTTTTAGCCCGGGTCGTCCCGGGAATAGCCTTGCTGGCCTCTGGCCTTCTGCGAAGCAGAATTAGGCCGGACGCCAGTGCCGCCGACCCCCGCGTGCCGCCGGTGAACGGTTTTTTTTTCGTTGTTTTTTGCGTCGCCACGGAGGCCCCCAGAGGGCGCGCATCATGAGCATCAGCGGGTCCAGGCCGGGACCCCCAGGCGCGCATCAGGAGCATCAGCGGCTCCCGGGGCGGGACCGCGGGGGGGCATCAGGAGCATGATGCCCCCCAAAGGGCGGGCATAAGCGACGTGTCTAAGCCCGGGGCTAGGAAAAAGGTAGTTTAGGGGCCTTATAAAGTGCTTAGAAACGTTAAGGGAGTCTCGGAGCCTCAAACGCTTAGAGATTTGAAGGGAGTTTAGGGGCCTGAAAATGCTTAGAAACTTAATGCTTAGAGATTTTAAGGGAGTTTAGGGGCCTCAACATGCTTAGAAACTGCTCGCCCCGGGCTTCTGCGTACGCTGCCCGCCCATGGGCGCAGCCCCTTAAAATAACTCTACTTATAACTAGGGGGCCCCACCCTGTAAGGCTTACTCCCCAGGGATTCGGGCGAAGGGCCTGTGGGGTCGGTGACCTAGGCCTGGAGGTAACTTTCTAAGGTTTGGGGTGGTTTAGGGTTTAGGGTTTAGGGTTCAGGGTTTAGGGTTTAGACTTTGGGGCTTAGGGTTCCCTAAACCCTAGACCCTAAACCCTAAACCCTAAACCCTAAACCCTAAACCCTAAACGCTAAACCCTAAACCCTAAACCCTAAATTTAGGGTTCTGAGGGCCTATACGTATAGCAGAGGACACCTCCTGGATGGCAGCAGCCCATGTTGCCGCAAGTGCCTGCGGCAAAGCTGCCCGAACAGTCAGGGGTGCAATTTAGGGTTTAGGGTCTAGGGTCTAGGGTTTAATCAGGGATTTTTTTGAGTTTTCGTTCCTGCCAGTAACTAGACTAAACCCTCGAAACCCTCGAAACCCTCGAAACATTAAACCCAAAACCCCAAATGCCCTTTACAACAAACCCTGAACACCCAACCCTAAACACCAAACCCCAAGCCCCAAACCTTGCCAATAAAACACCGTAAATATTCGACCTAAACACTAAACCCCAAACCCCTGAACCCCTGAACCCCTATCCCCTAAACCCTACACCCCAAACCCTAAACCCTAAACCCTAAACCCTAAACCTTAAACCCCCCTAAACCCCAAACCCTAAGATGGAAAAGTCCGTCTAACCTCCCCACCTCGAGTGGGAGCACCACATCGGCTCGCCTTAATGCTTCATCCAGATCCTGTCAGAGGCTTTTAGGGTTTTTTAGGGCTTAGGGGGGTTTGGGCTTTTGGGGTTTCGGGCTTGGGGTTTAGGGTTTCTAGGGTTTCTAGAATTTTCTAGGGCTTAGGGTGTTTTAGGGCTTGGGTTTCGGGATGTTCGGACGTGTGTGATTTTTGTAGGGTTTAGGGAGGGCTTTCAGGGTTCTCAGGGCTTGGGATATGGGGTTTAGCGAAAGGAGTCTGGGCTTGGGTTGGAGGTTTAGGAGCTTGACCCTAAACCCCTAAACCCCCCAAAACCCGAAACCCTAAACCCTTTAATCCGAGCACCTGTTGAGTTAATACCTCCACATTTCAAGAACTGTTTTTCGTCGAGAAACCCGCCGGAAGACTACTTTTCATTGCGGGGGTTTTCGTATCGGCCAATACCACCACATTTAAAGATTTTCTTTTTTCTCGGGGGGGGGGGGGGGGGGGGCAAAGCATTTGTCGGCTTTCGTGCTTTCTTTGTGAGCTGCATTTTGCTTCGGTGAAACTTACAAGTAAAAGCGTTAAAGAAGCTGAAGCTTCCTTTTTCCAGAAGCTGAGGCCCTTCAGAAAGCTGGGATGTCTTATGTGATTGCTTACTTGAGGAGAGTCTTCATTCTTTCCTGAGCTACCTCTTCTGGGCTCTGCCCGGCAAAGACAGCATCACACGTATGAAAAGGGACCCCTTTGTGGGAGGCCCTGTGGGGAAGCCCTATTGTTTTCAATACATTCCTTTTTTCAATAGAGAATCAATACATTGCCATGGTCTTATTATTGCGGTGCCCTGCCTTTCTTATTGTGGGGGGAGGGGGGGGGGGGGGGGGGGGGGGAGGGCGGGGGGGGGGGGGGGCGCGGGGGCGGGGTGCGGGGGGGGAGGGGGGGGGCGGAGTTGGGGTGCGTTGGGGCGGGGGGGGGGGGGGGGAGGGGGAAAGGCGGGGGGGGGGGGGGGCACACCAATTAAACAGGTGCTCGGATTACCCCAAACCCCAAACCCTGAACCCCAAACGGCGGCACGGTTTGGGAGGGCTGGTAGGGATTAGGCGTACGTTCAGGCCTTATCAGCCACCAGCATGGTATACCATGGTGCGCTCGGCCTGCTTTCCGTGAACACTACCCTAAACCCTGAAACCCTAAACCCCTCAACCCTGAACCCCCAAACCCTCAACTCGATATACACCTTGGGTAGGTTTAGGGGCCCTATCAAGATTAAATCTTCATGGACTTATCAGGATTTTATAGGGGATTAAGAGCAGTAAATCTCAAACAATATGGGTATTTCCGAAAATAGGGGTACCTCCTTGGACCCCCCAAAAGGGTACCCCCTATTTTCGGAAACCCCCCATATCTGGTTCATGGTTGGGATCGCAGTAAAAATTTTCAGATGTTTATTCCTTCTTGGGTTTAAGTACCCTTCAAAATGTGAAAATGTTACCCTAAACCCTAAACCCTAGCTAAACCCTAAACCCTAAACCCTAAACCTGGCCCAACTATGACATATCTTCCAACGACAGCCCAAGGGCCTCCAGACCTGCGCTGCCCACCTTGTCAGGGGCCACCTGGAGCAAAAGCAGGTGCATGGGCGGCAGGTTTAAGGGCTCCAGGGGTTAGGGTTTAGGGTTTAGGGTTTAGGGGTTTAGGGTTTAGGGGTTGAGGGCTTAGGGTTTAGGGGTTCAGGGTATGGGGTTTAGGGTTTAGGGTTTAGCGTTTGGGGCTTCTTGTCGTACGGCCAGGCGCATTTCCAGGGCCTTTTTCCAGTTCGCTGTAATGATAGTCGGGACCCTCATGGTCACCCATCATGTTAGCATCATGACAATAAGTATGTTCTACCAGGTACCCTCCCCGCAAACAAGGCATAAGATTTAAGGTACGCCCCCTTCCCCCCCCCCCCCCCACCTTCAACCCAAAACCCAAAACCCTTTCAACCCTAAACCCTAAACCCGAAACCCTAAACCTTCTATGTCCCCCCTTGGCCGCTGGCCCCCGCGGTGACGTTGCGGAAGAGCTCGGGGGCTGTGGCGAAGTCAGCAGCCAGGAGGTGGCGCAAGCACTCCTAGGTTTAGGGTTTAGGGGCAAGCACTCCTGAGCATCGGAGTGTGGGGGGGTTTGGGGGTTTAGGGGTTTAGGGTTTTAGGGTTTGGGGGTTTAGGGTTTGGGGGTTTAGGGGTTCAGGGGTTTAGGGGTTCAGGGGTTTAGGGTTTAGGGGTTCAGTTGAAAGGTTTCACGAGTTGAAGATGGCTCGAAGCCTTGGCACCGCCAGGGTGTGCAGGTGTTGCTCTCACCAGTGCCGCTGGATTCATGTAACGTAGGGCTTAGGGATTAGGGCTTGGGGCTTCGGGCTTAGGATTTAGGGTTCAGGGGCCTAGGCCCAATCTGCGCACAATGCCTCGGGCCTGCGTCATTTCCGCAAGGAAATTGGCAGTCCATGCTTGAATCCAGCAAAACTTACATCCAAACCCTGAACCCTAAACCCCAGACCCCAAACTTCCAAACCCTATACCAAGTCGCGAAGTAGGGTTTAGGGTGGCTCGCTTGAGTTGTGAGAAGTTCGGGGTCTCTCAGGGTCAGGGTTCAGAGTTCAGTTCCGTTCCTTCTCACCCTAAACCCTACCCGCCCTCTTCGGGAGCACTGGGTTAATATGCTTCCCGGAAGATGTTCAGCATATTAAAAAGGCATATTAAAAGGCCATGATAAGAACGCCAGCACCAACAACAGAAGCCAGAAGAACGCCTCCCTGAACCCTAAACCGGAAACCTTGAACCCTAAACCAGAAACCCTAAACCCAACCCTAACCCTAAACCCTACCCTCCAAACCTAAGGGTGGTCTTTGGAGGCTGGGCGGCTCCAACCTATGAGCTCATGAACCCAAAGTGGGTTTAGGGTTTGTATAGGGTTTAGAGTTTAGGGCATCTGGGTTTAAGACTTCTGGGCTTGCGGGCTTCAAGCCTTTAGTAACCTCCAAGCCGCCCCGAACCTCTGAGACGGCGACGAGCAGGAAAGGCCCCTTGCCGGACCACAACAGGAGCCGGGCCTCTCCACTGCTGGAACGTATAAGGATTCTAAGGTTTAGGGGTTCAGGGTGTCGAGTTTAGGGCTTAGAGTTCAGGACTTAGCGTTTAGAGTCCTAGGGCAATCAAAACGAATTTTCTCTCCCAAGCCTGGGTTTCGGCATATGGGTGGTTGTCAAAGTTCTGGTCCCCTTTTCAGATCCCTACTTCAATACGGCACCTGATATTTAGGGTACCTCAAAAGGGATTATAATTCTGACCTAAACCCTAAACCCTAAACCCTGAACCCTAAACCCTATAAACCCTAAACCCCCCCATATCGAATCGGCCTTCAGGCGTCTGGAGCTCAAGGGCTGCCAGGGGTTTAGGGTCGATAGATTTCTTTCGCAACGGTGACCCGCGCATGGGTAGCCAGAACTGACTCCCACTTACACCTAAACCCTAAACCCTAGCCTAAACCCTAAACCCTAAACCCTATAAACCCTAAACCCTAAACCCTAAACCCTAAACCCCAACTCCACCGGACCTCTTCGCGCAGCAGCTGCTTCGGCACCCGGCGCTGCGCGCGCTGCGCCAAACTCTGGGGGATGCCACTCTGCCGCGGCCTGGGCTCGGAAAATTGTGGGTGGGGGAAGCCTAAACCCTAAACCCTAAACCCTAAACCCTAAACCCTAAACCCTAAACCCTAAACCCTAAACCCTAAACCCTAAACCCTAAACCCTAAACCCTAAACCCTAAAGGGCACCTCCGGGATGGGGGTGGGCGACCCGAGCCCGAGCTTCTGGGCAGCGTCTGCTCGAAGACCTGGTGCTGGCAGGTCTGTAAGAGTGCCGAGCTCTTACTAGGGAAGTGAGGTTTAGGGTTTAGGGTTTAGGGTTTAGGGTTTAGGGTTTAGGGTTTAGGGTTTAGGGTTTAGGGTTTAGGGTTTAGGGTTTAGGGTTTAGGGTTCAGGGTGTCCCACTAAGCATGCGCCCTTAAGGGTGAGCACGGGGCACCTAATTTCCCTACTGAAGGGCCAGTAAGTAAAGTTAAGGACTTGCGGGTGCACCGTGCTTTTGAACTGGCGCCAGATCCCCTCGAATCAGGAACATCTGCGTTCGGGTGTTGGTTCGTGCAGCTTCATTTCATAATCAGAGAAGAGGGCCTTTTTTGCAAAAGAGTGCTGCTATGATGGCTTTGTTCGTTCTAAGTAGTGCTTCTATGAACGCTTTTTCGTTGGATAAACCGTGATTGTCTTGGGATATGGGCGTGCTAGAGCGATAGCAATGCCCGAGAGCCGACGAATGCAAGCCCCCCTGCAGAGCACCTGGTACACCTAAAGCTTTGTGAACCTTGAGCACTAAACCCTAAACCCTGAATCTTAAGCCCGACACCTAAAAGACTTGTGAATCTCAAGTCCTAGGGAACCCCAACCCTCAACCAAACAGACTGCAGAGTCCTTCATGCTTAGGACGAAGGTTCCGGCCCAGCGTTTAGGGTTCAGGGTTCTGACAAGGGTTTTCGGTTTAGGGTTTTGGGTTTGGGGGTTTGGGTTGAGACTCTGCGGTGTGCCATTTAAGGTAGACGTGGTTTCGGGGAACACTTCGGGGTCCTCATGGGAAGGCGGTCCTACTATTTGGGGGTCTTCTTTCGGGGTCTCTTATTCTCGTAAACCCCCATTTCAGGTCAGACGTTTCAGATCGGTTGCGTCTTAAGAAGTTTAAAGGGGTATAAGGAGGGACCCCTAGAAGGGGCCCTTAATCTTATTCCCCTATATAACTCCTAACGATTTTTACCTTGAAAAGCCCTATATACCTCTGTAGCCTCTAAGTAACCCCGAAATCACCCCGAAGATCCCTCATAAGGGTCCCTCCTTTAGTCCCTTGAAAATCAAGAAGTTGGCCTCCTCCTGGGCATCCGGATCCAGGGGCTTAGGCGCCTGGAAGTGTGATAGGGTCAAGGGATTGGGTTCTTGGCTCACCCTAAACCCTAAACCCTAAGCCCTAAACCCTAAACCCTAAACCCTAAACCCACTGACACTTCCCCACCGACCCACGCCTCGGGTCGCTCCTGCGGCACCTTCTCTTCCAAAGGCTTCGGGGTCTCCTCCCAGCGGCAGTGGGGCTCATGGTGCTTTGGGTTTAGGGTTTAGCGTTTGGGGCTCATGGTTTGGGGTGTTTAGGGTTTTTTTCGGTACCCTAAACCCTAATCCCTAAACTCTAAACCCTAAACCCTAAACCCTGAACCCCTTAAACCCTCAGCCGGGGTGCATGTCTATTGCGCGGTATTAGGAAGTGTGCAAGGCTCCAGAGCACAAGCCTCTCTGGAGTTTCAGCGGCTCTTTTGTGGGGTTCTGTCAGGGTGTCATTGAAGTCACACCCTAGGCGCTAAGCTACTACGCCCTAAAGCTTAAACCCTAAACCCCGGTTTAGGGTTTAGGGTTTGGGGTTCCGGGTTCGGGGTTTAGGACGCTGCCAGAAGCCAGAAGCCTAGTCAGGGGCAAGCGGGGATCTGGCGAAGTGCTTCGCCAATTGCCGCGGCTGGTTCTTGAAACTCTGAGAGCTGAAAACACAAGATCCTTCAACATGATCGACAGCCCAGTAGAAGAATATAACAAAAGAAACCTGAAACCCTATTAGCCCCTAAACCCTAAACCCAAACCCCAATCCCTAAGCCCTAAACCCAGAATAAGGACTTGGCCATTCTGGCACGACTTAGGAGCGCATCGACAGACCTTACCTGGGGTTGACTTTGTGAACAAGGGCCAGTGGTGCCCATCTTCCACTTTTCGTCAGGTTCGGATTCTTGATTTAGGGTTGATAGGGTTTAGGGTTTAGGGTTTAGGGTCCGCAGGGCTTAGGGCACACTGAGTATTCCTGATGTCATGGGAGAGCCTGACCCCAAACACTCCCGCGCGCGCACAGAAGAAAACGAGACTGCCAACACCCAGAACCCAGGCCCCAAAAACCCTAAAACCCTAAACCCTACGACCAAGAAACAAAAGCGGCATTCCCAAAAAAAAAACAAGCCCTACAGAAGCCCTAGAAGCCCTAAACCCTGAACCCTGCAGCCCTGACATAATTGAAAACCCTGCAAACGAAGGCCTGGCGCGGCGGCGCCACTGTCGGGTCCGGCAGAGGCAGCTCATTCGCCAGGTCGCCCTCACAAACGACACAGACATTAGGTTAAGGGGGTTTCGGGGTTTCGGGATTTCGGGGTTTCGGGGTGTAGGGCTTAAGGATTAGGGTTTAGGGTTTACGGTTCAGGGGTTTAGGGTTTAGGGTTTAGGGGTTTAGGGTTTAGGGTTCAGGGGTTTAGGGTTTGGGGTCAGACACATAACAACTCCCCATTACTGGGACGGCCCTGACAATCCTCTGAAGAGGGTTTATAGAGTTTAGGGTTTGTAGGGTTTAGGGGCTAAGGGCTTCTGACTTCTAACACGCCAAACCCTAAACTTGAAACCCTAAGCCCTGAAACCCTAAATCTAAACCCAAAGCCCTAAGTCCTAAAACCAAGCGGTCGCATAAGAATCCTGAGCATCAAGAATCCACGGCCGAACCGCCGAATGACTCTTGCTGGGTCCCCTGAAACCCTCACAGCCTCAAGCCCTTAAACCCCAAGCCTTCTAACGGCCTAAACCCTTCAAAAGCCCGAACGCCAAAACCTGAGAACTATAAACTCCGAACCCTGAAGAAGCGCTAAGCCTTTGGACCCTATTCAGCCCGCTAAGTTTCCTGCCTGCCCCGGTAAGCCCTCCTAAACCCTAAACCCTAAGCCCTAAGCTCTAAGCCCTAACCCCTAAACCCTAACCCTAAACCCTAAACCCTAAACCCTAAGTCCTATAACCCCCTAAACCCGAAACCCGAAACCCGAAACCCGAAACCGCCCCCTCAGCACGCCTCAGTCGGGAGCGGCGCAAGCTCTCGCACAGCAGCGGCAGCTGTGAAAGGGGGAGCCTGGCTTGTAGGGTTTAGGGTTTAGGGTTTAGGGTTTAGGGTTCTGAGGTTCCCTAAGCTTCCCTAAGGTTCCCCAACTGGCGCGCCAGGCCTAAAGTTGCCCAGCAGTGGGGTTTCGGGTGTGTAGGGTTTAGACTCCAGGGTTTAGGGTTTTAGGGTTTTAGGGTTTTTTTTGGTTTTAGGTTTTTTTGGGTTCTAGGGTTTTAGGGTTTTGGGGCTTTAGTGTTTTAGGGTTTTAGGGGTTTAGGGTTTTATAGGGTTTTAGGGTTTAGGGTTTAGTGTCAGAGCTTTGACCACCTGCTTGAGGCCTCGAAACCCCAAACCCCCTGAGCCTCCTCCTCGCCCGAAACCCCAGAACCCTGAAACCCCTGAAGCCTTTTTTTTCCTATGCGATTACATCGCTCTAGCGAAGGGAAAAGGGGGAAACTATCTGCACCCTAGCTGCCAACGGCGTGGAAGGCCGCCCAAACACTGATGAAGCTTGAGAGACCCACCACAACCCTTGCACTTCCAGCCTACGGCAGCCCTGTGCATGTCATGGGAAACATGGACGCCGAAAAGTCTGAGGTCGTGACCGGTACCGTAACACGGCAAGGCAGCAACTTGGAGCATCTTACTACGGGGCCAGTTGACAGAAACCCTGAGACCGCAAGCAAGGCAAAGCCTGCCACCAGGGATGACCAGGGTGAGTGACCCTCAGATGCTCCAAGACTTGCGGCTTGGTGGCCTGTTTGGGGCCCTGAATTTGGCCCTTGGTCACACCAGTGCGAAGCCAAAACTGGGCACAGTTTATCAAGTGCCTCTGAAGCTCCCAAGTGCGACAGTCCAACCACTTGTTGTACTCTCTAGCAAGCCGATGCTCCAGCTTGGCTTCGATGGCTCTACTTGCAGCCTCTGCAGCTTCATCGGCCAGTTTATTGGCCTCGAAAGCCCAGTGAGGCAAACTACTGTCCGAGGGGGCCTGTTGGTGCGACCTTATCCAGTAAAGCTGGATACGTTTCCCCTGAAGCCCCCAACCCCTGTCCAAAGCCCGTAACCCTCAAAAGCCCTAGAAGCCTTATCCCTAAACCCTAAACCCTAAACCCTAAACCCTAAACCCTGAACCCTGAACCCTGAACCGTGAACCCTGAACCCTGAACCCTGAACCCTGAACCCAACCCCAACCCATGGCCTCCGCTAGCGCCTGGGCGCGCGCCAGCGCCGGGGGAAGGGGTGCCCCCTCGTCCAAGCTCACCTCGGCTGGCAGGGCTCCCGCATACCCACCCGCAAGACTCCACAGGCTCTCAACCCGAATAGCCATCCGGCCTTGAACCCTGAACCCTAAACCCTAAACCCTTTCGGAATCCTCAAAACGATGCCCCTCAAGGACCCCTCCCCAAAAAAAAGGAAAAGGGGCTAAATTAAAGCACTCAACGTACCCTTAGTCATGAACTCGAGGCTGCTGAGGACACTACTATAGGATTTAGGGTTTAGGGTTTCGGGGGTTTAGGGTTGCGAGGTTGCAGGGATTCGGTTTAGGGTTTAAGGTTTCGGGGTTGTAGATCGTTCGGGTGTCGTTCTAAGGTGATCCAGCTATCTCAGGGGCTTGGCCTCAACAGGACTTGGGGGGATTTTGGGGAGTGGGCCCTAAACCCTAAACCCTAAACCCTAAACCCTAAACCCTAAACCCTAAACCCTAAACCCCAAGAGAGCCTGTAGGGTGGATGGCCTGGAACCAAATTTAGGGTAAAACGTGGGGCCTGCCAGGGCCCTGGCTAATGTCTCAGCGTTCTCCGCGGCAGGGGCCGTGTCAGCTTCGGCGGTCTGGGGGGGGAGGGGTTGCTTTTGAGTGTCAGGCTTGCAGATTAGGTTGGGAACCCTATGCCTCTGAGAACCTGACACACATGCGCGCACACACACGCACACACAGACACACAAACACACGCGCACGCGCACAAGTGCGCACACGTACACGCACACGTACGTGCACACTGGCGATCGGGCACTGTAAAGCACGACTGGTCAGAGTTGGAATGGAGCCCAGGGTGTACATCGGAATTGGTGAGCACCAACTTGGGAACCCAGAACTTGGGATGTTCCTTATACTACACTGCTAGTCCTAAATAGGGATTGCAAGAGAGGGTACTAGAATCCCTTTTAAGGGCTAATAGTCTAAGGGGGGCACACCTCAACCCTAAGCTCTAAACCCTACAACTTGGGTCTTTGGCACGAGCAAGGGGACCCTGAACCTAGGGCTTAGGGTTTAGGGTTTAGGGGTTTAGGGTTTGGGGATGAGGAGCCAGGGCTTCGTGGCGCCTCTTTGGGCGCGTCTTTGGCGCCGGCCGCCAGCTGCACAGGCTCCTGAGCTCGGGTGCATTTTCTGCGCAAACTCAGATCCGGCACTGCAGCCTGGGATCCCCCTTATCCTAACAGTTCTTCATATTAACGTACCCCCCCCTCCCCCCCAGGTATCATCCAGTAACATCCCTCTTAAGGACTGTGAGTCTAAGGTGGAACATCCCAAACTGCAGCCCTTTAAAAAGGGGGCCGGACACTGAACCTCAGGGCTTAGAGGTTCGGGGTCCCCTCAACGGGTAACACTGGTTACTTGACAGGGCCTAGAACCAAAGTCGCTGGGCACCCGGGCTTTATACAAACCTCAGGGTATGTGTACTGTTGTCTTTCTTCTTTTCTTTGGAGGGGGGGGGGGGGCGGGGGTGCCGCTTTAGAGGGGCAGAATTGGGGACCCCTGTCTTAGGTGGTGCTTGGGCTCTATACAAGCTCAGGGAGCTGAACCCTAAACCCTATAAGCCTATAAGGTCTAGAACAAAACCCTAAACCCTCAACCCTCAACCCCTGAACCCTGAAACCCTGAAACCCTAAACCCCTAACCCCTAAACCCGAAACCCAAGAAGGGCTCCTCCGCCGGAGGCGCCGCCTCGGGCGGGAGGGTCTCCTGGCAAAGGCAGTCGGGGGGCCTCCGGAGGTTTAGGGTTTAGAGTTTAGGGTTTAGGGTTTCGGGTTTAGGAGGTTTAGAGTTTAGGAGGTTTAGGGGGTTTAGGCGGGGTTAGCCCTAAAATCCTACAAAAACCACGCCCTGGACGGACCGCGGTCCTTTTGGCTTCGGATCTCTGCGGACGCTTAGAGTTGAGATGTGCTTGGGGCTTTACTTGTAGAAGGTTCCAGTGTTTGTGTCGGATGTGTGGGCTTGGGGCTTCTACAACGTCCTTCAAAGCTGTGGCGTGTGGGAGGGGGTGTGGGTCACATGGTTCACACCCTTGACTCGTCTCTCTCTCTCTCTCTGTCTCTGTCTCTGCCCCTCTCTCCCATGTGCACAAGAGAAGCCCAATTCGGGTTTATGGTTCAGGGATATTCAGGGCTTAGACTCACAGCGCCTCATTTTTCGAAGACGCATGGCCGGGCTTTTGCTTTGAAGCCCTCTGTGTGGCTGTCAGATCAACTTCCCTCCCCCGAATCGTACTTAACCCCCTTCACCAACTGCATGATACTCGGACCCCTAAGTTTGTACCCCTTTTCGTTTGTACCCCTTTTCGAGGCTTCCCTTAGTATACTCCTAAACAGGGCCCCTATCTTCCCTTAGGAATCTTGAGAAGGGGTCCCCAAACCCAAGGGTACAACCTTAGGGGTCCAAGGTAGACCCCCAGGAATGCACGTGGGCCGCCGCGGACCCTAAGTTCGGCTCGCGCTCGCGCACCGGCCCCTGGGCAGAGCGAAGCTCCACCTCTCGCGCCTCGCGACCTGCCGGCGCCAGCTTGCGCCAAAGGACACGCCCACGCACTCCAGGAGGAAGGCGGGCCTACTGACGCCCATGGCGCGCCAGCGTCTGTTGAGGAGGGCCAGCTCGGCCTCGATATCCAGGCATGAGGCGCCACCTAAGAAAGTTCCGAGGGTCACATGGGGCATGAGGTTCTTTTCCTGGGGAACTACCACTGGGCAGCCTTCTTGCGAGAGGTGTCGTTCAATCCCAGCGGCCACCTTCGAAATCTTGTGCCTGGACTCGGCATCCGCCTCGATGACGATGCTAATCTCCTTGTCGTTGGGCTGCGAGCATCTCACTTCATCAAAACGTACTTCGAAGGGCTCGAAGAAGTCATCTTGCCATGTCTCAAACACATGGCCGATGGTCCTGAGCTCTTCAAGGCTTTGGCAGCAACCGTAGATGACGGCAACGTGCGCCTCCTTGGGGCTAGCCGCATGATAACGGCAAGAGGTGTCGTTCCTTTGCTTGAAGTGGGCAGCTACCTCCTCGTACTTTGTCACAACAGCTTCCCAGAAATTATCACTGGACACGTTGACTGAATCTGGCTTTCGCCGATTGGGATCGAAACCGAACCCGGAGATGAAAGTCCACCAGCTGTCAACAACAGCTGCTTCTGGGAGCTCGGCTGCCTCCCGGTGTGGCTTGCAATCAATGGGACAGCCCCAGCGATGGGGATACATCGGGTCCTTGCGGCATGCCCCGGGCGTTGAGGAGCTGGCTGCCGTGACAGGGACAGGGTCCAGCTGGCTGTGCCCAAGCCACATGCAGACCGCAGCGGCGCATGCGGCCGAGCCGACGCCCAGCAAGAATCCCCAAGACACGTGGGATCCAGGGCGCACCATGGGAAATTTGCCCCGTCTGCAGATACTTTGCTCTGCTGCGACGTACTAGGTCGCCCAGAGGGTGCCCTTTTTTTGTAGAATGGGGTTTCAAGGGAGCGCAGGCTGCAGGTACTAAGTGCAGGCTGCAGGGCATCTTGGAAACAGATCAAAGGAAAACCCGACGGAAACCCCACGCAGTCCGATACTTTAGATTGATCCTAAGCACCTCTCTAAGTGTGGCTTGCTGGCTTATTTCTAGCAATTAGGCCGAGAGTGTTTCATCTACCGGGCTTTGCTGCTTATAACAAAGGCCTTCGGATTTCCCGTCGAGGGTAACGGACGGATGACATGACTCCTAGGAGCCATGGAAACCCTAGCAGCCTCAGAAACCTCAAAGAAACCCAAGAAGCCCTTTAAATCCTGTGCTAAACCCTCTGAAGCTTCTCAACCTGATAAACGCCATAAACCCCATACATCCTATCAGCCCTAAAGCCATGATCCCTAAACCCCCTTCACCCCAATGAAGCCAAAAACCTTGCAACCCTCAAACGCCGAAGCCCAACTCGACCATGTCTGGTAAGCCTGGCAGACCTGTGTGTGTGCGTGGAAGCATCGGAACTGCTCGCCTCAACCCGAACCCTGAAGTAGAGCTCCGCCCCCCCCTCCCGCCCCCTTCCCCCTTCTGGGACGATTCTATCCAGGAGTGCAATGAAGCGCAAGTTGTGCAAGCGAAGGCTGAGGGGTTCGGGTCTGGGTCGCCAGGCTCGCGATGGGGCAGCTAAGTCTGCACGCTATTAAACCCCCCTCAACACCCCAAACCCGAAATCAAACAGGCCTCATCCCCTTTCATTCAACCCTTAAACCCTAAACCCTAAACCCTAAACCCTTAGATCCGAATAAAACACAGGACTTGGCCTCCACGATCCAGTCTGATATCCAGTGCGGCGGCGTGTCGGCAGCGAGAAGGCTCGCAAAGTCCTGGATTTCGGGTCGTGGGGTCCCAAACCCTAAACCCTAAACCCTAAACCCTAAACTGGCCCTAAACCCTAAACCCTAAACCCTGAACCCTTCGGGGGTTGCGTGAGCTGGGATGGCCCTTCAAAACAAACCTCTGAAACACATTCCTAAACTTGGCTGCACTTAGGAGGGTAGCTACAAATTAAATTTCAGCTGCCTTACTAGGAAACCCATAAACCCCAAAAGGCCAAGGATCTAAAGTTACGGTAAAGCACCACAAGGTACATATGATCCTCTAAAACCCAAGAAGGGCCACTAAGTATCAAATAGCCCACTGACCTATAGCTCGGAACCCCATACGTATCCCAACGTAGGAAACGAAGTGCTTGGATGGTTGAGGGATCAGGCTTCGCTGTCTCATAACTGGCCCAGAATGTTGCTCAAACCTCCATGTTTTTGCTTAGTAGCCAAGTAGCCATATTATGATAAGGGCACCCTTTTTTGGGGTGGCTACTGTAGAAGGGAGCCCATAACCAAAAAAAGGGCAAAGGGTACCACTGGGCTACTAAGTTTGTTCAGTCTCACGGCTGTGAGGGTTTAGGGTTTAGGGTGAAGGGTTTAGGGTTTAGGGTTTAGGATACAGAGTCCCCCGCAACGTAGCGCTCAGGGGGCCACAGGCTCAGGGCTTAGAGGCAAGTCCAACCCTGATACCTAAGGCTTATAAGAGTCCATTTACCCCAAACCCGAAACTTTAAAGGGGTTTAGGGTTTAGGGTTTAGGGTTAGGGTTTAGGGTTTAGGGTTTAGGGTTTAGGGTTTAAGGGTTTAGGGTTTAGGGTTTAGGGTTTAGGGTTTAGGGTTTGGGGTGGAGCCTCCACGGTGGCAGGGCCCAGCCGGCCACGCAGAGCACCGAGGACGCTGCTCAGGCAGCGGGAGAGGGCCTCTTGGAGGATTGGCGGGGGTTGTTGCACGTGTCTCTGGGTTTTGGGGTTCGGGTTAAGGGCCCGATTCAACCCCCGAAACCCTAGGCCCCCTAAACCCTAAACCCTAAACCCTAAACCCCAAACCCTAAACCCTAAACCCTAAACACTAAAGTAAGGGCTAGGGCTCCCAGAACGTTGCCAAGAATGGCAGGTTCGGGATTCCCTCAGACTCAGGCCCAGTTTGTGCTTTGAGCCGAGGGCTTGTGGGGCTTCGGGATTGGTGTATAATTAGGGCGAACAGCAGCTCTCACTTTCACCTCCGAGGCATTCCAAAAATCCCGTGACTACACCAAGGCTGTGTCCATTCACACCAGGGCGCTCCAAACCGCCAAAGGGACTACGCGGTAAAGACCTAGAAAGCTCCGATCATGACTTTCGAAGGTTTGGCGGGTGTACTTGGAGGTTGAATGGTACTTCTAAACCAACTAGAAAGTCTACTTATCTAACCTGCTCAGGGGACTTAGTTGTAAGTACAGTTTTATTTGGTGTTATGAGTAGCCAACCTCCCAGTAGGATTAGGAATGGAATTCCAAACTCACGATCCCCAAAATGATATCTCTGGCTTCGCTTCATCTTGCATTCGTCTTATATCATCTGTCCTTATACGGTTTATCTGCGTGTGCTACTACACTCACATAGTAGTACAGTGATCTATCGTAATCATACTGCATTATTCTTTGTAGGGCCAGGAAGCGACATGCTCTGCTTTAGACAAGCACTTCGAAATCCATCCAAGACATGGCCCAGTTAACTTGGCTGCACTCAGGAGGGTAGCTATAAATGTAATTCTTGGCTGCCTTCTTAAGAAACCCAATAAACCCAAAAAGGCTAAAGATGTAAAGTTATAGTAAAGCACCACAAAGAGTTAACCCCTGAAAAATGACAGCCGCATTTCCCCAGTCTTAAGGGAACCCTAGAAACCTCTGACCCGCAAGAAAAGAAAGAAGAATCCTTATGTTACTCTTAGGACGACTATGTTTTCTTCTTTTTTATTCTTGTCATTTTCCTTTTTTTTTTTGGGTGGGGGGGGGGGGGGTGGTCTTAAGCCAATGGTAGTAAAACCTACAAGGTAAGCCCTGGACCCAACTCTGAAGCCTCCCAATGAAAGCCCTATGGCCTTCCCCGCCCAAACCACTGATCCGAAATCCTGAGCCCCAAGACTTTAAGGGTTTAGGGTTTAAAGGGCTTAGAGTTTAGACCACCCATCTGGACCTCCTCCCCCCTCCCCACCCCCCAGGAGGCCCCTGAACCTTCAACCCTACAACCAATGCAGCCTACAACCAATGCAGCCTTCAAACCCCGAATTTCAGAGGCTTAAACCCTAAAGCCATAGCCCTTAAGCCTGAGCACTAAACCCTACGCGCCCTCAACCCTCAACCCTAAACCTTTCAGAAAGCCCAACCCTAAACCCTAAACCCTAAACCCTAAACCCTAAACCCTAAACCCAAAAACCCGAAACGGCCTCGGAGAAGGCAGCCTCAGCCTCGGACCCATCCTCTGACGAGGACGTGGCTTCGGATGGCCCTGAAACCCCTCTGAAGACATTCGTAAAGGGTTTAGGGTTTAGGGTTTAGGGTTTAGGGTTTAGGGTTTAGGGTTTAGGGTTTAGGGTTTAGGGTTTAGGGTTTAGGGTTGAATGTCAAGGGCCCTCAGCCCTACAACCCAAAATCCTCTGCTGCCCAGGCGCTGAGGGCGGCCTTCTAAACCCTAAACCCTAAACCCTAAACCCTAAACCTTATAAACCCTAAACCCTAAGCCTTAAACCCTATAAACCCTAACCCTAAACCCTAAATCCTAAACCCTAAACCTTCCTAACCGCAAAACCTAAACCCCAAAAACCTTACGTAAGCCCTCCAGTCCTTGCTCGACAGCTTGGCGCGGAGGTCTCCCCGCTCCTCGCGGGGCCAGGCCGCCCTCAGCGCCTGGGCCAGGAGGACCCGATTTAGTAACCCTAAACCCTAAACCCTAATTAAACCCTAAACCCTCAACCCTAAACCCTAAACCCTAAACCCTGAACCCTAAACCCTAAACCCTAAACCCTAGACCCTAACCCTAAACCCTAAACCCTAAGCCCTAGCCACAAACAGCCCGAGGTTTTGGGGCTTACGTAAGGATGGGGAATCGAGGAGCTTCGGATTTGGGACTTGACGTCTTCGGGTGTAGAAGGACCTTTGTTGGGGTGTACTAGATAGGGTTTAGGGTTTAGGGTTTAGGTTTTAGGGTTTAGGGTTTAGGGTTTAGGGTTGAGGGTTGAGGGTTGAGGGTTGAGGGTTGAGGGTTGAAGGTTGAGGGTTGAGGGTTGAGGGTTGAGGGTTGAGGGTTACTAAATAGGGATTTCGGGATTTGGTTTGTTTAGGGCTTCATTTAATGGTCTGCAAGAATACAATTGCTGAGAAACTTAAGTATACAGGAGCTCTAGGTATGCGTACTGTAGCCCATCTACAGGGACTTGCTATTTCAGCTAAAGACGAGTCTGATGACTACGGGGCCTCCGGTGTTTGGAATGTGCGCAATCCGGGTGCCTGTTACTTTGGACTGGGCGCTAGTGAATATTGCAACGACATAGGGCTTTTGTAAAGGGACTATTTCTGGGTGGATCTAAAAATTATGATCCCTTTTGGGGTACCCTATATACTCGGTGCCGTATTATAAGATCCAAAAAGGCACCCGAATCTTGACAACCACCCATTTGGAAACTCTACATGGGTCCCAGCTACCCCACTTTACTTTTGATTGACCTTGCAAGCTTGGCGCACTCGTCAAGGAGCGAAAATGAAGCTACCCTCATGAGTGCACTAGATAAACCTACTAGAAACTTAGCTTCATGATGTTCACCATATTAACCTACAATGGAAACTTCTAGCTCCAGCTTCTTAACAAAAGACAGTTCAGGTGTGTGTGTGTGTGGGTGGAGCTGTAAGTCGCCATTCAAACGGCCAGGCTGCCTCCTCATCCACCGCTGCGCCCGCGCTGGCCGCCCGGGAGAGGAGGCAGCCGAGAACTAGAGGAACCGGGTTGGCGGTACCTGGGTTGAGGGCTTGTGGGCTTTAGGGTTATTTAGGGTAAGTGGATGTAACAGCATGATGATGAACAAGATCCTTCACACAAAGAGCTCAAGCCTGGTCAATTCACAAAGTCCCGTGGTCCCTTGCTAGGCGACTTAGGCTCAGGAGCCGGGATGAAGTGTGCAAGCACTGCCGGCGTCTCTGAAGAGGCTTAAGTTCGAGAGTCTTTGGTGCGCAATTCTTACATCCCTAAATCTGGATACCCTGCGACCCTAAACCCAAAACCCCAAATCTTTAACCCCTAAACCCCAAACCCAAAACCCTAAACCGGCCATGGAACCTGAAACCCCCTCAATCCGCGCCTTGGCCGGAGAGTGACTGCCAGAGCTCGCGGCCCGTTGCCCGCAGGGCGGCAGGGTCAGCTAGGAGCGCCTCCCAGCGTGCGGTGGGGTTTAGGGTTTAGGGTTTAGGGTTCAGGGTTTAGGGTTTACGGTTCAGGGTTTAAGCTTTAGGGTTCATGTGAGTGATGCTTCTTCGTCGGAATCGATTGCTGATGGCTTCCCCGCAGTGCACGCATCGGAAGCTTCGGGGTTACAGCACAAACAACGATCCCCAAATGGCCCAAAACCATGTGAACAGTGCGATTATAAGACCACAAAACTCAGGGTCTGATGAAATATAAGGTATGTTGAGGATATGGGAAAAGCATGCCCAATCCCTGCGGCACATGGGCTTGGAACGACTTCCCCCGGCAGGGTCGACTTAAACCTACCACTAGTAGCCCTGATGCAAAAAATTCCAAACCCTAAGCCCTCAACCCTAAACCCTAAGCCCTAAGACCTAAGCCCTAAGCCCTAAGCCCTAAACCCACAGTTTCGAGCACACTACACATACGCGTTGCTTGCGGGGGCCCCTTCCGTGGGATCCTTCGGCTGCCGCTCCGGGTGCTGCTGCAACTGCTTTGCAACCCTAAACCCTAAACCCTAAACCCTAAACCCTAAACCCTCCTGCCACAACACCATGGCAGAAGCAACGGCAGAGGCAACCCTTGGTCTGGGGTCATCAGATCAGGGTTCCAAGTAAGGTCTATAGGCGACAAAATCAGGGCTTAGGGCCACCATTATCCCTCAGCCCTACAGGGTGGGGCCCCCTAGTTATAAGTAGAGTTATAAGGGCCCTAAATTGGGTTATAAGGGCCCTAAGTTAGGTTATAAGTCCCTCAACTACAGTGAGTATAGTAAGGGGGCCCCACCCTGTAAACGCTAAAGCCTATAGACGGGGGTTGAAGGGCTTGAGGCTGATTAGCGCTGGGGCTTATGAACTTATCGGGCTGACAGGGCTCAGGGCTTTTTGCTTCGAGGGTTTGGAAGCCAGAAATGGTGTCGGCAGCGTTTAGGGTTCAGGGTTCAAGGTTCAGGGTTCAGGGTTTAGGGTTTAGGGTTTAGGGTTTAGGGTTTCGGGTTTACGGTACAAGCTTGCACTCCCCAGGCTCCAACACGCAAAGGGCCTGAAACTCGCGCCGCACGCGCTGCGACGCCTCCTCCGCCTCCTCCATGGGCCTTACGCCGGTGCTGGGAGTTTAGGGTTTAGGGTTTAGGGTTTGGGGTTTAGGGTTTAGGGTTTGGGGTTTGGGGTTTAGGGTTTGGGGTTTAGGGTTTATAATAGGGGTTTGGGTAGGATTTGGGTACATATCCAAATGGGGGTACCCCTTTTATGCCCTAAATAGAATAGAATCCCCTTATAAAGGGACCCCACACAAAGGGCACACCCATGTTTCGGAAACCCTTATTTGGAATGGCATTGAGTAAGGGCCTAGGACGCTTGAGCGAGTCTGGGCTTTAAAGGACTTTGAGGATGTGTAGGAGTTGAACTGGTTTTGGTGGGATGTACAGGCTTTGGGGGTTTGATGAGGTTTCGTTGGGCATTCGCCGGCGTCTACAAAGTCTAGGATCTATGGCTGCAACCTCTTCGGCGTACATTTCTCGCGCTGCCCACGCTGCGAGAGTCTCGGCATAGAAAGGCCTGTACAGAAAGGCTCATGGCTAGCATGGGGCAGTGCGTTTAGGTGGTCACCCGCGGCATCTTTACAAAGCTCTTTCTGCCGCAGCCTGTCCTCAGCCTCGCGAGGTAACAGGAGCCACGCTGCTGAATTCGTCACAACTTTGGCATCACACAACACCAGGCTAGCCCCTAAACACCCTTTGAAAGACGCCTCCAAAACAAAGACAGCTAAAGGGCCTGCCCAGAAATTGTATGCACCATTCGGCTTTGAATTAGGGCGTGCTGAGATGCGACGGGGCTACTCCGAGCTAGTTGGTGATCTAACTGACTGCGGGCTTAGGCTTGGGTTTACGAGGATGAGGAGGCAGCATGGCTGAGCAAGGGCCGGAACCCACCCAACTGCCAGACCCTCCTCACTCACCCCTTCCCATTGACTTCTGTGCGCCCTCTTCTTAAACGGATAGACGGTATCAGTATCAGTCCGAATTGGTTTAGGGTTCAAGGTTTAGGGTTTGTGGTTGAGGGTTTAGGGGTTTCGGGTCCCGTACAAGGACTCCGCAGTTCTGAACAGCCTAAACCCGAAGACATATCAGCCCTAAACCTCATACACTCCAAAACCTAAGCAGCGTACCCCAAAAAACCTGCATCCTTATCCCCTAGAAACCCGAAATCTTCTACACTGCACATCCGAAACCATGCATGTCCGAAACCATATACCCTACAAAACCCCAAACGCTAAACCCTCAACCCTAAACCCACAGCTCTTAGCAGCCCTGTCCACCCAGAAAGCGGAGGCAAGCCATGGAAGGGTCCAGAACCAGAAAGTCCTCACCGCAGCGGCGGCTGAGGGTTTAGGGTTTAGGGTTTAGGGTTTAGGGTTTAGGGTTTAGGGTGTAGGGTTTAGGGCTTAGGGTTTAAGTTTTAGGGTTTAAGTTTTAGGGTTTAGGGTTTGGTTTAGGGTTTAGGGATAGGAAAAAATGACCCCGAAAGGGTAATTGCAACTCTCGTGGCGGTTCAAGGCTCCTCGAGCTCATCCTATCAAAACGGACCCTCAACAGTATGTACAAACATCATGTAACTATTGTTTCTTTTCTTGGGCTGCTATCCCTCTTTTCTTGGGCTGCTAACCCTAAGCCCAGAACCATAAACGATTGAGGTTGACGGCCCTGACTTGCAGCAAAATGGAGATCTTGGATGGTGGCCCGCGGGCGAAAGTTGCATTTGCTGGGTTTGGGGAGTAGGGTGTGGAGTTTAACCCTAAACCCTAAACCCTAAACCCTAAACCCTAAACCCTAAACCCTAAACCCTAAACCCTAAACCCTAAACCCTAAACCCTAAACCCTAAACCCTAGACCCAAGCGCAGACTGCGCTCCCCGACCAAGGTGTAGAGCAAGGAAGCCATGAGCACCTGGGGATTCAGGCTTCCGGGCCCCATAAAAACCCTGAAAAACCCTGTCAACACTATAAACCCTCTACAGCCTATAGAGCCTAAATATAACCCCTGTAAAAACCCCACAAACCCTATAGACCCTATGAACCCTATATATATATATATATAAGCCCTATAAACCCTATAAACCCTGCAAAACCCTACAAACTACAAACTACAAACCCCATAAACCCCAGCCCTAAACCCTAAGCCGCTCAGGCCCCTCAGGGCGATCTGGCTGGGGCTTGGTAGGGTAGAAGCTACAGACCCGGATGGAGACTTGATGCGCTGACAGACATGCCTTGGGATGTTCCCCCTGATACGAACAGGCCTTATAAGGATTACAGTAGGGGGTACGCTAGTCCCAATCACGGACTGCTAGTATAAGGGGGAACATCCCAACACATGCCGAAGGTTGCAATGCCCAATGTGCCTGGGTCCCGACTAGGCAGAGTTCAAGGCTGATAGGTCTGAGGGCCTCGCACGACGCCTCACCCAAGAAATTCCAAGAACGCCAGAAACGCTGAGCCATTCTATGTAGGTCTGCGAGATATTCGTCCACATGTCCCCTAGATATGCCCCAAAAAAACAATATCTTCAACCCTAAGCCACAATGAGCCGGGGCACGACTGTGGAGAGGATGGCATACACGGGCCTGTGAGACCACTCCAACCTCGGGTGGAGGGTTTAGTTTAGGGTTTAGGGGGTTTAGGGGGTTTAGGGGGTTTAGGGGGTTTAGGGGGTTTAGGGGGTTTAGGGGGTTTAGGGGGTTTAGGGGAAAGCCTCGGACACACTGTGTCCGCTGTGGGACGCTAGTCGCTGCCCTCTAAGCGCGGGTCCAGTGGAAACTTGGCAACTTAGTCAGCTCTGAGCGTCCAAACCTCAAACCCCAAAGTAGCGGAATCTCAGATTCCATCCCTGAGCCCAACACCCTAAGCAACATTTCTGTTAAAGCAAGATCTCCCTGTTTCAGCTTGAAGTGCATACCCCAAGCCCCAAACCCTCTAAACCCTTAAGGTTGTATAGGGGAAAAAGAAGAAGGGTCCCTTCTAGGGGTCCCCTTATACCCCTAAACCCTAAACCCTAAACCCTAAACCATAAACCCTAAACCCTACACCCTAAACCCTAAACCCTAAACCCTACCTGTTAATCCTGGCGGATAGAAATTTCTGTCCTTATGGTTTTTTTTCTGGTTTTTTTTTGCGTGCAGAAGCGAGGCGTTGGTGTTCTATTGGGATCGGGGGATACGATCAAAGCGGCTGGATTTTCGGAGTTCAGGGCAACCTTCCCGAGCCCTGTGCAGAGTCTTGTGCACCAAAGAATAGGTGACCTGAGCAGAACACAAAAAAAGCGTACTCTGAACCCAACGTTTTTCCAACATAATGTTGGGTTTTGTTGGGTTTTTTTTTTTTTTTTGGGGGGGGGGGGGGGTAGCCCAAAAAAACGTAAACCGTACCGAATCCGTACTTTGTTGGAAAAATGTTGGGAAATGTTGGGAAAAAAGCGCACCCAACACCCAACGCAAACCCAACAAGAGGACACTTTTCTGAAAAGGCCACTTTTCTGCAGAATTGTGTGGGTGTCTGGTTTCCACCAGGAAATAGGTTTCTGACCATCATTAAAGCGGACGGATTTTTTGCGCGGCTGGATTTTTCCGGCCTCTTCAATAGGACAGTTTTTTATGGAACGGGGGACTGACAGGTAAACCCTAAACCCTAAACCCTACAGGTTGAGCATCAACAAACGGCCGGGTGGCTTGCGCTTCTGCGCTTCCTGCTTCTGCGAAGGCAGGAGAGGGAGGATCACCAAGCCAAGCACAGAGACGCAGTAGGTCCTCAGCCGCAAAATCCCCCTAAACCCTAAACCCTAAACCCTAAACCCTAAACCCTAAACCCTAAACCCTAAACCCTAAACCCTAAACCCCACCCTAAAATGGCCCTAAGCCCTTTAAACCCTACGCCCCTGTTGAGTTCACTGCCTAGTGAAGGTGTCAGTGGCTTGAGGGTTTAGGGTTTCAGAGACCACTTCGGCTATGGCACAGTAGAAACGATGCAGCCACCGTCCACCGAAACGCCGGCGTGTCCTGCAGTGCTGCAGCAGCGTAGGTGGGGACTTGAGATTCTCCAGGCGTTGCGGTTGAGGGGGATAGTGGTTTTAGGGTTTAGGGTTTAGGGTTTAAGGACTTTCGGATCTGCATTTACTTTCTGGCAGGAAGTAGTGCTTCCATGTGGGGCACCTGCCTGTTCAAGCAGAGGCCACCAGAAAGACCCTAAACCCTAAACGCTAGTGACAGGGACCAGAAAGCCTCGCTGAGTTACAAAACCCTCAGCCCTGGAAAGGCCCTCAACACTTGGCTGCTCTTAGCAGGGTAGCTGTACATTTAATTCTTAGCTGCCTTCTTAAGAAGCCCAATAAACCCAAAAAGGCTAAAGATGTAAAGTTCTAGTAAAGCACCACAAAGAACAAGAGGGTGCGGGAGAAAGCCAAGGTCCATAGGGCTTGGGGCGTGAACACCGGCCCGGCTCCAGGTGTAAACCCTAAACCCTACACCCTAAACCCTAAACCCTACACCCTAAACGTCCTTCAAGGTTGAAGAGACGGTGATTTGGGGACAAGAGCGGTCCTTGACGTAGTTGATCCTCAAGTAGAGGTCTGGTTTGAAGAGCCTGGGGATGTCTCCTAGACCCAAGAGTGAAATAACCTAGGAATAAAATAAGGGTACCCTTTTTGGTATAAAGGGGTTTAAGAAGGGAACCCAAACCCTTAAAAAAAAAGGGAATAAGGGCCTTACACCGGCTCCTAGTCTTAGACTCCCGACTCCGAGGCCTTGTGCGTTTCGGCTGAGGCTCTGACAGCCATGTGTGCACCACAGAGTGTTCTTTTATGTACGCAGAGTGATTTCCTTCGGTTTTAAACAAAACACAGCAGGAACTCGGAAAAAAAAAAAAAACACGTCCTACAGAAAGCTGTAGTAAGGGCATCCGGAAGAATGACTTTTGGCCGGGGGCGCCGGGTTGCAACCTGTTTGCGAACCAGGTCGCGCGAAAACCTGGTTGGAGATCATGACGGAGAGCGGCTGCCCGAGGGACTTGATCGTCAGGACCAAGCCAATCACCAGCGCCTTCAGCGAGGTCTTATAGGGAATAAGGTAAGGGGCTTTGGGTTTAGGGTTTAGGGTTTAGGGTTTAGGGTTTAGGGTTTAGGAACCCTAAAGGCGTAAAACCCTAAACCCGAAGCCCGCGCGGGCTTTAAGGTTCCAACCGTCCCCAAACCCACAACGAAGGCTCAAAGAGTCATGGAAACCTTAAAATGTAGAAACGCCCCAGAAGCCCCTCAAGAACCCTTCATCCCATCCCACCATCCGAGATCCTTAAGACTCTCAAAGTCTGAACCCCAAAAAGACCCCCAAACACCTAGAGCCTCAAGGTTTGGACCTAAGGCCCCAGAAAACCCTCTGGACGATGACCTTCCGAGCCCTCAGTCCCTGAATGTGCCAGGGTCCCATCCTTATCTGCGGGCATGCTGGGGTTAGGATTTCGGGTGTGTTGAGGTGTACATCTTCGCGCTTGGGGTTTAGCGTTGGCAGTGTGGAGCCTGTATACCCTAAACAAGAACCCCTAAGAGCCTCGGGTGCTGCTGGTTTCTCCGTTCATCAGCCCTCGACCCTAACCCTTAAGCCCGTAAACAAGTGTGCTGGGTGGCAGTGTTGCCCTCGTCCGCGAGCTCATTCCTGAGCTGCTCCCGGGACCCTCTATCAACACAGAGCCTTCCAGATTTTTCAGTGGTCCCTTGCAAACGGACAACCAGCCACGTGAAGAAAAAACAAATGTACAGGTTCGCTTACAGCAAGAACCAAGCAAAACAAACAAAAGTGACAGCAGAACCAATCTTGGTAGCCCAGTAACCATATTACAATAAGGGCACCCTTTTCTGGGTTGGCTATTTGATAAGGGAACCCATAACCCCAAAAAAAGGGTAAAGGGTACCACTGGGCTACCATGAGAAAACTCAAAGCTATGCTCTTAAGGTCCCCGCCCCCCCCACCCCCCCCCGGCCCCAAATAGAATCCATGTAGTTAAGGGCAAAATATTGGGTAGGGGAGGTGATATGAGGCACTCTGGGTCCTGGGTTCCCGAGGATACCGGATTGAGACCTAGCAAGAAAATGCTCAAAATGGGGGGGGGGGGGGGGGGACCCTCTAAGGGACCTTAGGGTTGGGTTGTTTAAGGGTTATTTAGGGGCTTCTTCGGTATCGGAGGTAGTAGGGGGAATAAGATAAAGGGTCCCTTCTAGGCGTCCCTTCTTATACCCCTTAAAATCCAGCCCGGGAACACCATGAAGATGTACTAAAGGGGCCTGAATAATTAGAACAGGTTTGTCTTTTTTATCATTTTTTGTTTGGGGGGGGGGGGGGGTTCTTATATAATTGCATATAAAGGAGACCACAAGGGAACATGATTAACCCTAAACCCTAAACCCTATACCACAGCCCAGGATCACCATGAAGATGTAGACTAACTCCGTCATGGCCTCAGGAACATTCCTCGGCTTTCTGGCTTCTGCAAGGCGTGTTGACGGGTTTAGGGTGGGCTTCTTAGGGTTTAGGGGTTTAGAGGTTTAGGGTTTAGGGGTTAGGGTTAGGCGTTAGTAGGTGTTCGGCTATGGACCTGCGGCTCTAGGAGGGTGGGCTTGGGGTTGACGGTTGCTGTTTACGTTGGGTTCAGGGTTTTGGGGGTGTAGGGTTTCGGGAGTGGGGTTGAGGCTTGTGTACCCTAAACCCGAAACCCAAAACCCCTAAACCCTAAACGAAGCCCTGAACCCCTGCAAAGCCGAAACCCCGATATGGCAAGTTCTCTAAATTATGGTCCCTTTCTGGGTACCCTAAAATAAGAGGGGCCGCCTTAGAATAAACACCCCAAAAGGGACCATAGCGTTAGAGAAGTGACCATATGAAGCAAGGTTCATATTTCTTGTATCCCCAAGAAACACCAAATATGTACACTCACCAATATTGCAAAGGAACCTTGTATATATGTATATATATATATACATACACTCACCAATAACAGAAGTATAAAACCTGCTTCATATGTGGTTGTGCCCTTTTGGTTCAGGGCTTCAGGTGAAGCTTCCCGCCAATGCTGAGAAGTTGCTGCGTGAGGGGCTCCCCGAGGTAGAAGTACCTTCTGTAAGAGGGGTTCGACCCTAAACGCTAAACGAAACCCAAAACCCTAAACCCGAATTAAAGCTTCTGCAAGATGGGGTTCTCTAAACTGTGGCCCCTCTGTCCGGGTTTCCATTGCAGTCCGAAGCCCTCGATTGAGGGTATGTTTAAAGGGGCACCATTTCAGGGACCTGCCCATAAAGAGCTCATACCTAGACCCCATACCTAGACCCCCAAAACAGTGAGAATAATGGCGCTTAAACCGTAAACCCTAAACCCTGAACCCTGAACTCTTAAACCATCTTTAACCTTATGGGTGTTTTGGGGGGCCAGGTAGGGCTTAGGAAGCGTCCCCGAAAAGGTGGGGGGGGGGGGGGTGTGGGGGGGGGGGGGGGGGGGGGGGGGGGGGGGGGGGTGGGGGGGGGGGGGGGGGGGGGGGTGGGGGGGGGGGGGGGGGGGGGGGGTGGGGGGGTTGTGGGGGGGGGTGGGGGGGGGGGTGGGGGGGGGGGGGGGTGGGGGTGGGGGGGGGGTGGGGGGGGTGGGGGGGGCGGGGGTTACCAAGGAAAGGAAACGAGCCAGAGCCAACGTTCGGGAAAACAACCGCCGTTTGCGATTGCAATGTATGCGAGATTTAGGGTTTAGGGTGTTTTTTTTGTAGGCTTGAGGGTGTCGGGAAACTGATATTTTTGGGTCCCGAAACCGAGCCACGCCCTAAACCCCTAAACCCCTAAACCCTAAACCCTAAACCCTGAACCCTGAACCCTAGGACACTGAACCCTAAGCCCTGAACCCTGAACCATAAACCCTGAACCCCAGGGCGCTGATTCCGGACGATGTCGAAGATGGTCAGGAACTGGGGGATGCAATCCTGAAGGACTCAGGGGTTTTGGGTTAAAGGTTGAGGGTTTAGGGTTTAGGGTTAGAGGTGGGTTTAGGGTTTAGGGTTTAGGGTTTAGGGTTTAAAGTTTAGGGTTTTGGGTTTAAGGTTACGGGTTAGGGGTGGGTGTGCCCCCACGCGCCCGGGCCCTCTGCGTGCAAAGAGTCGAGGACGTTTGCGATCATGACGGTGGCAAAGAGGATTTTCCGCCAGCTGGCGTTGAGAAGCCATTTCCTGAGTTCTCTAAACCCCAAACCCTAAACCCTAAGCCCTAAACCCTAAACCCTAAACCCTTGCCGCTAAGTCATGGCGAAGTCGGCTCATATGATTTGGGGTTTATGGGCTTTGGACGCCTGGGGCTCCGTGGTTGATGTTGGGTTCAAGGTTCCTTCTGAGCGAAACCTCGCTGCTAGGATCCGTCACGGCCCAAGACCTACTTCAACCCGCATCCCACCTAACAGTGTATACTGTGACACGCAACAGTGAACGTCTTTTGGGCCTCTAACTGTACCTGGACAGTTTCAGGGCAAGACCCTAGACCCAAAAGCCTCAGTTTGTGCAGCCCAAGTTCTGAGCCACCCAGCTACCAAAAACAGTCAGAAGAATACCAAGGACCTTGCTCAGCTGCCTGGCGCAGAAGCCAACTCGGGTTGCGTTGGCGGCACAGGGTTTGTGGGTGTTAGGTTGGGATGTTTTCTAACAGTCCTCAATCGGGATTATAATAGGGGGTACTAGAATCCCGATTAAGGACTGTTAGTTAATAAGGGTTTACATCCCAAGTGTTCGGGTTCGGGATCTGTGCAAGAAGGGCTGTGGGATGATTTGTTTGCAGGGTTTTGGGTTGACGTTTCGGGGTCTACGGTCCTGAGTGTCTGAATAACTTCTATAAACGCCAAACCCTGAACCCTAAACTAAACACTCCAACTACAAGACCCTGAGCCTAACTGACCCGAAGCCCGAAGAACCTGAGTTTTAATTTGATACGGGCGTAGGCTACTAGGGTTTCGGGTTTGGGGGGTGGGAGAGGGGGGGGGGGGGGGGAACGCTTAGTTTGGGCAGCTTGCACGAGAGAATCATAGGGAACACAAGGGGATATTCTTGATAATCAAAGCAATACCTATAAACCCTACGCAAAGGCTTCTCTGTAGTACCATTTTGTATACTAGCAGCCCCTACAACTAACCCAAAAAGAAACTAGTTACATTAGAGCCTTCAGGGAAACCCTAAAGTAGGCTCCTGTGTTGACCGGAAGAATGTGCTTCTGACCCGCCTCTGCAAGTCTTCAGTTTTGGCCCACTCCTGAGTGCGCGCTTGGCCTCCCCCCAACCCGAAACACCCTAAACCCTAAACCCTAAACCCCCACTAGGTTGGGGGAGGGTTTAGGGTTTAGGGCTTAAGGCGAACGAAGCCCGATGACTTCAACCGGGCGGCCAGAACAGCCACAGAAAGAAGCACACGCGCCCTCTGAACCCCAAACCCGGAACCCTAGTCCAAGCCCAAAGCCCACGCCTTAAACCCGGGTTAAGGTTCAGGGTTTAGGCTTTAGGGGTTAGGGTTTAGGATGTAGGGTTTAAGGTTCAGGGACTGGGGGGGGGGGGGGTTAGGGTTAGACTTTGATATAAGGTTCAGGGTTTGGGATGGTTTAGGGCTTCCACCTTGGGATGTTGCCCCTTATACAAACAGTCCCTAATAGGGATTATAGTAGACCCCCTATTATAATCCCTACGAAGGACTCTCTTCGTACAAGGGGGGGACATGCCAACTTCCACCCCTACAGCCTTCTGACCCTAAACCCTAAACCCTAAACCCTAAAACCTAAACCCTAAACCCTAAACCCTAAACCCTTAACCCTTAAACCCTAAACCCTAAACCCTCGACCCTAAACCCTAACCCTAAACCCTATACCTCTGAGAAGTCCGAGGTGCAAGCCCTACCCAGGTACCCGCACTCGTGGAGAAGCCGTGGAGGGTTTCGGCCAAGAAGACGAAGAGGGCCACCGAGCAGAAGGCCTCTACCAGGGTGACTTTTAGAGCAGAACTTCCCCTAGACCCTAAACCCTAAGCCCTAACCCTAAACCCGAAGCCCCAAGCCCTAAACCCTAAACCCTAGACCCCAAGCCCTAAACCCTAAACCCTAAACCCCAAGCCCTAAACCTTAAACCCTAAACCCTAAGTCCTAGGCCCTAAGTCTTAAACCCTAAATCCTAAACCCGAGTCCTTAGAACCCTGAAGATGCTGTAGGGCTCAGCCTAAACTTCTTCATTGCATCGAAACGAAAAACCCAACTGCCACGTCAGAGAAGACGTCACTGGGGCGCCTCTCAACCACAAGAAAGCGGTTTCCGACATTGGGGTTTAGGGTTTAGGGTTTAGGGTTTAGGGTTTAGGGTTTAGGGTTTAGGGTTTAGGGTTTAGGGTGTCGGGCTTCGGGTTTGGGGTTCATGGTTTCCGAAATTGGGGCTCCCTTATTGGGGTCTTGATCATAGGGGAAATTTGGGGTCTGGTCCGCTACTTTCGTAAACAACCGAAATCTCTTTGAGCTGGCTTGAAACTTACTTCTGTAGGGCTGTAGGGTTTTAGGCCCTTAGGGCCCTACAGTATCATTGAATATTGAAGTCTATCGGGCTTCAGGATTAATTTAGAGATGCTTGTTGCTTGCGTACAAGATGTCCTGCAACCCACGAGCACAAGAGCAGGTAAAGGGTAGGCTGAGGATAGCAGGGCTTCCGGGGTTTCGGAAGCCAACCCACAGAACAAACCGCAAACAAGCAACGCTAGACCCTAGACCCTAGACCCTAGACCCTAGACCCTAAACCCTAAACCCTAAACCCTAAACCTGAGCCCCCAAACCCCAAACCCAGCCTTGCTCTCGAGGAGCTGCCACGAAGACCGGCAGTATGCCCGAATGGAGGCCTTGGTCAAGGGTTTAGGGTTTAGGGTTTAGCGCTAGGGTCTAGGGTTTAGGGTTTATAGGGTTTAGGGTTTAGGGTTAGGAGCCATACCCCCCTTCTAGGGCCCTGAATAGCAGGTAACTTGGGAACAACGGAGGGTGATATAGGGGCCTAAATAATTAGAACAGGGTTTTGGGAGATTCTTCGAGTGTATTTACAAAGGGGC
This sequence comes from Symbiodinium natans, assembly GCA_905221605.1. Lineage (NCBI taxonomy): Eukaryota > Dinophyceae > Suessiales > Symbiodiniaceae > Symbiodinium > Symbiodinium natans. The sequence goes on from CAJNDS010002157.1 coordinate 856,658, forward strand.
CATAAGGGAATACTATTAGTCATTCTTCCAACCTCTATATTCGTTCAGGGACCCATAGGGCCCTTAAAAGCTTCAACGAATGAATAAGCGCCCACTGGGGGGGGGGGGGGTCCTAATCAAGGGATGTAAGGCTCGTACCCCGAAGGTTGTACCCAGAAAGGTTCCCCCGAATATACGCCGAAGATGGCCCCTATCAACCTCAAGGGACCGAGGAAGAAGTCCTACCTGTGACCCTCCTTACCTACAGTTTTGTGGGTTATACCTACATAACTAGGGGCAGCTACTTCTAAACTCTAGGTCCTCTAGGTAAATCGAGTCCCAAGTAGACCCAATCAGTCCTGGCCGCTGGCGCTGCGGGGCCCTCGCGAACGCAGAAGAGGCTTCCGACGGCAGCGATGCTCGTGACCACCTCGGGGTCCAAGATGTTAGGGTTTAGGGTTTAGGGTTTAGGGTTTAGGGTTTAGGGTTTAGGGTTTAGGGTTTAGGGTTTAGGGTTTAGGGGATCCCATAGCCTGTACTGCTGCAACCCCTGCTCTAAGGTATGTACCCCTAAAAATTGGGTTCATATACCCTATACCACTATAACCCCTATGAAGGTATAGGAACCATGAACCTAAACCCTAAACCCTAAACCCCAAACCTTTTTAGGGTTCATGTGCTCCCCGGGGAACTGCGAAGATGCCAATGAACTGCCGGTAGCTCAGCTGGTAGTCCTGGTTGAAGAGTTCGGGAGGGGGGTTCAAGTAATACTCCCCAAGGCCCCTAAGCTTCCCTAAGGCTCCCTATAGGTACCTACCCCCGGATGGAACCCCCCTAAACCCTAAACCCTAAACCCTAAACCCTAAACCCTAAACCCTAAACCCTAAACCCTAAACCCTAAACCCTAAACCCCTAAACCCCAAACCCTAAACCCTAAACCCTAAAGCCTCCCTTAGGAACCCCATAAAGGTCCTGGTTGAAGCTGCCCGTGAACATCCGGCCATTGAAGCCAAAGGCAGCCACCGCAGTGGCGCAGAAAGCCCCCGCCAGTCTGACCATGTGCAGCAGGGTCTGCGTGCGACCTCGACGGTCCTCTGCATCTGCGCGTGCATCATCAAGGGACGTCATTCAGGGTTTCTTTTGGGGCTTCTTCGGTACAGAGGGACTATTTAAGGTATATATAGGGGTTATATTATAGGGGAAGAATAATAAGGGTCCCTTCTAGGGGGTCTCTCTCCTTATACCCCCTAAGATCAGCATTTCGGGGCCTCTGAGCCTGCTCCTCATATTTTCACTTCAGCACCCAAGGCGGTTCGTTGGGACTACATGAACCCCAAGAGGGTTTATGGTTCATGTGCCTGAAGAGAGGTTACAGTAGTATAGGGTAAGCCCTAAGCCCTAAGCCCTTAGCCCTAAGCCCTAAGCCCTAAGCCCTAAACCCTAAACCCAATTTTAGGGTTCAATTTGGTCCCCAAGGTTCGGGTTCTACGCAGGCTCGAGAACCGTTCTAACCAAGGGGTCTAGGGTTTAGGGTTTAGGGCTTAGGGTTTAGGGTTTAGGGGTTAGGGTTTAGGGTTTAGCGTGCGAGCCCCGGAGCCCGTCCTCCGGCATAGCTTACGCACCCCAAACCCCAAACCCCAAACCCCAAACCCCAAACCCCAAACCCTAAATTCCGAACTAAACCCTAACCCCTAAACCCTAAACCCTAAACCCTACACCCGAAACCCTAAACCCATCCTCGGGCTCAGCTTGGGCATACTCCACCACAAGCCCCTGGGCTGCCGCGGTGGCGATCGTCGAGCCTTGCGTAGGGTTTAGGGTTTAGGGTTTAGGGTTTAGGGTTTAGGGTTTAGGGTTTAGGGTTTAGGGTTTAGGGTTTAGGGTTTAGGGTTTAGGGTCTAGGGTCTAGGGTTTAGGGTTTAGGGTCTAGGGTTTAGGCCTTGGGGTTTAGGGCTTAGGGTTTAGGGTTTAGGGTCTAGGAGGTCCGGGTCCGCAACCCAAAAAAGGGACCTGCCTGGTCACGAAAAAGGGCTGCCCTTCTTTGTTTTCAATGGAGCTGAAGAGGAACCCCTAAACCCTAAACCCTAAGCCCTAAACCCTAGAACCCTAAACCCTAAGCCCTATAGACCCTAAGCCCTAAACCCTAAACCCTAATCGAAGCTGCATCCATGGTAGCCGGCTGCTAGACCGGTCTATGAGCACATTTCCGCAAGCCTCATCCAGCAAGCCCCGGCATGCCCCGGCTACTTGAAACCAAGAAAACGCCTGCAGGCGTTTTTTGCAGGGCTCAACCCTGTTCAGGCACCTGAAACTGAAAAGGCTTAATTTCCAGCCTGAAGAGAAAGAGCAGGTAAACCCTAAGCCCTAAACCCTAAACCCCAAACCCTAAACTCATTCAAAGGAGCCCAGGGTTGCGAGGCACAGGCAGGCCGTCAACGGCGCATAGAAGTTGACGGCATCGGGGTTGCCTTGTGCGCAGGTTCGGGGTCTAGGGTTTAGAGTTTAGGGTTTAGGGTTTAGGGTTTAGGGCTTAGGGGTGATTAAGGCTTTTCTTTGATTTAGGGGTCTGTGGGCCTTGGCATTTAGGGCTTGGGGCTTGGGAGGGGTTCAGGCGCCGAGTCGCAAGGAGGCTGGTCGAACTGGTAGCGGCCATCCACGAAGCAGAAGTACGGTTCGGGGAGACCCAAACACATCCTTGGGTTTAGGGTTTAGGGTTTAGGGTTTAGGGTTTAGGGTTTAGGGTTTAGGGTTTAGGGTTTAGGGTTTAGGGTTTAAATGAACCTCTACTAAACCCTGAACCCTAAACTCTAAACCCAAAACCCTAAACCCCAAAGCCCCCAAGGATCATGAAGGTGAAGCAGGCCGCAGACAGGAGAAAGCCTGAGACAGCCGTGCTGCGGTATAGGGTTAAGATTTCAGGCTTTAGTTTAGGGCTTTGGGGCTGGGGTTGATACCCGCCCTCCAAGAAAATGCTGACATTTTGGGATAGATAAAATGACGCTGGTGGAGGCCTTGCCCTTAACCCTGAACCCTAAACCCTAAACCCCAAACCCTAAACCCTAAACCCTAAACCCTAACCCTAAACCCTAAACCCTAAACCCTAAACCCTAAACCCTAAACCCTAAACCCTAAACCCTAAACCCTAAACCCTAAACCCTAGTCGTCCCTGCGCGGGCCTCCGGCCATGTACGGCCGCCTCCGGAAGCCCCAGACCGGCCGGGCATCGCCTTACTTCTCTAACAGGCTTAGGGTTTAGGGTTTAGGGTTTAGGGCTTAGGGTTTAGGGTTTAGGGTTTAGGGTCTAGGGGTTAGGGTTTAGGGTTTAGGGTTTAAGGTTTAAGGTTTAGGGTTTAGGGCTTACAGTAGGGTTTAGGGACAACCAATGGAAAAAAAAAAACAGAGGCCATGCTGTCTTAGTCTTGCGCAGAAGGAAACCCAGGCTCCCCCCGCCCCCTCCCCTCCCTCCCAAACAGAAGGTTTAACTACTACCCTAAGCCCTAAAGCCCTAAAGCCCTAAAGCCCTAAAGCCCTAAAGCCCTAAAGCCCTAAAGCCCTAAAGCCCTAAAGCCCTAAACCCTGAAGACCTAAACCCTAAACCCTACCCTAAAGCCCTAAACCCTAAACTCTTTTGGCTCTAAGGTAAGTCGCTGAGGATGCCCATGAACACTGTGAAGATGCCCGGCCTGGGGGTGGGGCGCGCGACGACGCACTTCTTTTGGCTTCAGGGTTCAAATTTGGCTTCAGGGGGGTTTAGAGGTGTGCAGAACCCAGGTTCTAGCCCTAAACCCTAAACCCTAAACCCTAAACCCTAAACGCCGAAGCTTTTGGGGCTTAGGGTTTGGGCGTGGGTTTGAGGCTCAAGTTCAGGGCTTGCTGGGCTGGTAAGGCTCGTGGACTTGAGGTGTTGTGTCTTGATTAGGGTTTAGGATTTAGGGTTTAGGATTTAGGGTTTAGGGTTTGGGGTTTAGGATTCAGGGTTTAGGATTTAGGGTTTAGGATTTAGGGTTTAGGGTTTCGTAGCTGCGACCCAGGGGGCATGGTGGCAAGGTTCGTCCCACCTTCAGCAGGGCTCCCGCCGGACTCCTAAATCCTAAACACTGAACACCGAACCCTGAAACCCTGAACCCTAAACCCTATAGACACCCTGAACCCGAAGCCTTAAACCCTACACCCTGACCCCGAAAACCCAGAAGCCTAAACTCTAAGGCCTAAACCCTAGCCCGTGAACCCTAAACCCTACATCCCTGAAGCCTAACCAACTCGGAGACTGGGGTCCCGAAATCCATAGGTGGTAAGGCTTTTTATTCCTGGGCATCCCCAAAAAACGACGCACCCACGCACATGCATATGCACATGCATGTACATCATATATCCCACACAATAACAAACACGCATATACGTCAACATGTATAACAGAGAGCCAGCCATGACCAAACTGAATGCCCAAAGCATGACACCCAGCAAAAGAAACCTATCCACAGTCAACCCCCTGAAAAAGGGATTTAGAGTTGAGGTCTCGCTTAGACCCTCAGTTGTGGGGGCTTTTTGGGGTAAACTATTCTCTACTTGCATTGAAGCCAAGAATTTCCCCCTCCCCTCCGCCCCGCCTTTCATGATCTCACTTGGTACATTGAGGTAGCCTGGGCTGCCCCAAGATGACACTGTTGAAGGATGTAGGGCGCCATTGGGTGGTTGTTCTCTTAACTGCGATACCGCGGGCCTAAAGCAAAAGACTGGTTGTGAGATATTGGGCCCATTCGAGGGGCCCTCACAGTCACAAACCCCAAAGGAAATCTCACGGTTTGGGTTTCGGGTTCAGGGGTTCGATGTTTCAGTGACATTGACATTGAATTTGGGGTGTGGAGTTCTGAGTTTCCAGGCATCACCCTCCCCAGTCCCTAGAAATCCTGTACCCCTTGAACCCTAAACCCGAAACCCTAAACCCTAAACCCTACACCCCAAACTTGAAAAGCAGCGCCGACTGACGAGTTCTCCGTCCAGCGGAGCCTCGCCACCTCACCCGGCTCACCCCACAACCCCGAAAGACGAACCAACTCGAACACGACACAACCCTACAAGCCGTACTTGGCTGCTCTTAGCAGGGTAGCTGTAAAGTTAATTTGCAGCTGCCTTCTTAAGAAACCCAATAAACCCCAAAAAGGCTGAAGATGTGAAGTTACAGTAAAGCACCACAAAGAAGTCCTACCAGGAGGGGCCCCCTAGTTGTAAGTAGAGTGATAAGGACCCTAAATTAGGATATAAGGATCCTAAATAAGGTTGTAAGTCCCTTAACTATAGTTAGTATAGTAAGGGGGCCCCTCCTTGTAGAACCCTGTACGCTCGAGCCCTTGTGTTGCTATTTGTTGGTTTGTTGGCAGGGGGGTTTAGGGTTTAGGGTTTAGGGTTTAGGGTTTAGGGTTTAGGGTTTAGGGCCTAAAGGGGCTCAAACGGTCCAGCCTTCCTGGGCCCCCCTGAGTTTGGTCTCCTCTCTACGTTGAACGATTCATCTCGCCCCAAAATCCGAAACCCTTGAATCCTACATATACTAGTAATAGTGACATATGTATATCTATATATATACACATATAGATAGATAGATAGATAGATAGATAGATAGATAGATAGATAGATATCTCTACATCTATATATCTATATCTATATATATACATATACATATATATATATATATACATACGTATATGTGTGTATATGTACATACACATATGTACACCTGCAGATTGGATTCCACACGAGTGGCCCTCGAGGACGTTCACGAAGATGGCATCCAGCCCCCCCACCGCAAAGCCCAAGGCGAAGAAGTGCAGGGAGATGCCGCAGTTCCTGGCGTTTAGGGTTTAGGGTTTAGGGTGTAGGGTTTAGGGTTCCTGACACGATGGAGCTTCAGACTTGGGGTACCTGACAGGTACTCGGAGGGTTTAGGGTTTAGGGTGTCGGGTTTGGGGTTTTAGGGGTAGGATCCCTGAAAAGTGTGCAGCGAGATATCTCAGTTCCGGACACAATGGGGGGTCTAAACCTCTGCAATTCTACCACCATAGCCCCTTTTTAGGTGCATAACCCTAGACCCCACTCCTTTGCGGACTCACGGGATACACCAGGCGTGGGGGACACCGACCTTGAACCCTGATCAGAACACTTCCACAAGGGCTCGTCCACGAGCGTCAGAAGCTTAAGTTCACAATGGGTTTAGGGCTTAGGGTTTAGCCGTCAGGGCTTAGGGTTTAGGGCTTGGTATAGGGCTTAGGGCACGCCCTAAGCCCGAAGTTGCAAGAAAACCTAGACCCAAGTCCAACCTAGGAATGACAAGAGTGCCCTTTTTGGTTTGATAAGGGAACCTACATCCCAAAAAAAGGGCTCAGGGCCTACTCTGCGTCCTAGGCTAGGAACATGCAAATGCAAGCCGTCAGAAGCCGAACAGACCATCGAGCGAAAGCTCCTCAAGTCGGAGAAGGAAAAATGCAGCTGGCAAGATGCATCTGCCTGGTTCAGGCAGGGTTTAGGGTTTAGGGTTTAGGGTTTAGGGTTTAGGGTTTAGGGTTTAGGGTTTAGGGTTTAGGGTTTAGGGTTTAGGGTTTAGGGTTTAATTAGGGTTTAGGGTTTAGGGTTTAGGGCTTAGGGCTTAGGGTTATAGGGTTTAGGGCACAGGAACCTAGACCCGAACCCTAACCCTAACCCCCAACCCCCAAACTCTCAGTATGGGGAGTATGTGGCCCAAGAAGAAGGTTTTCGGGTTCAGGGCCCTAAACCCTAAACCCTAAACCCTAAACCCCAAACCCTAAACCCTAAACCCTAAACCCTTGATTACAGCGAACTTGGTGAGCAGGGGGGCTCAACCCCAAACCTCAAACCCTAAACCGAGGTTTGCCTCACAACAGATGCCGAAAACTGGCCAGACAGCCTGCTTGACAGTGGATCCTTTCTCCAGGTCGCTGGACCTAAGCTGGGATCGTTGAACCGTTTGCGGGGGTGTTCGGTTTTATGGTTTAGGTGTCACTTTAGGGGGGGGGGGGGGGGGGGGGGGGGGGGGGGGGGGCGGGTTCACCAAAGGGTTCTTAACGAGGGAGGCCCAAGGGTAAGACTTGTACTCGTTCGCTCATGCTCCCCATACCTATCACGAAACCCTAAACCAAAAACCATGCTCCCAAGCAAACCTCAACATTCCCCCGCACAAAAAAACGCCCACCTCTTTAAGCCCGTTGTAAGCCTCAACCCCAACAGTTAAAGCCCTAAACAACCCCCTCCCCAAACAAAAAAAATATAACAATAATAATAACAACAACAACAACAACAATAATAATAATAATGATGAAAGAAGCGCAAGCCCCCCGCGCCCCCCCCCCCCCCCCCCCCCAAGAACAAAAACAAACAACAGCTGAAACCTAAAGCCCCCAGACCCGTAGCCTAAACCCCAACCCCTAAATCCTAAATCCTAACTCCTAACCCTCCCCCCCCCCCCCCCCCCCCCCCCCCCTTCCCCCTCCCCCCCCCCCCCCCCCCCCCCCCCCCCCCCCCCCCCCCCCCCTCACTACTACTACTACTACTACTACTACTACTACTACTACTACTACTACTACTACTACTACTACTACTCCCCGTTCTCCTTTGGGCTCTCCCGGCCTCGGCTCAGCGATCTTCGATGCACTGCGGGCTGCCGTGCCTCTGTTGGATAGGGCCACCAGCGCTCTTCAACCCCACGCCCTGAACATACCCTAAACCCTAAAACCCTAAAACCCTATAAACCCTAAACCCCTAAACCCTCAACCGCTGTCCTAGGGTGGGGCTTCAAGGGCCCCGAAACCCTAAACCCCAATGACCCTAAACGGGTTTAGGCTTTAGGGTTTAGGGTTTAGGGCCGAGATGGAAAGCACCGAGACGACCATGAACAAAAGTGAAAGCGCAGTGGGAGAGTCCCTTTTATCTTACTGTGCTGGTTCTGACCTTGGGGGAAGAAATGGGGCCCTAAGACGGCTTGTGGTCCAGATACGGATTCTACTCGTAGAGGGTACGTCTACGGTCCCATTGTTTATCGGGGTGGAGGGCTGAGAGCTTCTACAGGGCTTCGGGTAAACCTTTCAACCATCTCAAAAGTCATGTCTGACCTGCTTGGAGGTTCATGGGCGCTCATAGCTCAAATTACGACTGCACTTATAGGCCCCCTAGGTCCTGAAAGTCGGTTATGCGTAGACTCATAACTCGGCTTACAAGCACCTGTGAACCTCTAAGTACGACGTGTGGGTTCCGAAGACATGCCCCCGAAGGGGTTGCAGGGGTGAGAGTTGAGGGTGGTGAAGTTCAGGGCACATATTGGAGCATAAAGCTGGTTTAGGGTTGAGGGTTTAGGGTTTAGGGTGTCATGCCGAAGCCCTGAGAAAGATAGTGCAGACCACGAAGAGTACGCAGTCCAGAAGTCATATCTCCAGGGCCCTTTAGACCTACTCTGAAACCCCGAAACCCCGAAACCCCTAAACCCCTAACCCCTCAACCCCTCAACCCCTCAACAACTCAACCCCTCAACCCCTCAACCCTAAACCCTAAACCCTAAACCCTAAACCCTAAACCCTAAACCTCCTTCGGCACGGACGCCCGTCGGTGCGGCAGATACTTCCGACATGGGTGGAGGGCACAATGGAAGCCGCTTGCAAATGGGAGCCACGCTTGGGCCCGCTCAGAGGGACCGGTCTCAAGAGCACTGCGGGTTTTGGGCTTAGGGTTGCCCTAAACCCTAAACCCTAAACCCTAAACCCTAAACCCTAAGCCCTAAACCTTCACCCTAAACCCTAAACCCTAAACCCTTATACTAACCGTCCAGCATAGGGAGCATAATAGGGCGTACTATAATCCCCATTAAGGACTGTTAGTCTTAGTTTAAGGAGGAACATCCCAACTCACAGTGCTCAAGGCTTCGAGTACTCAAAGAAGCACAATCCCTGAAACAGGATACATATACCCGACAATTGAGATGCCTTGGCTCTCAAGCTGAGCAAGTTAGTCTAGCCACACGCGAAGCTCAAAAAACGAGACTTGCTCCGTCGCACTCTTCGTGAGATCTGTTTTGTACGCCTCCGACCAAAACCAGTACCCCCACATTCAAGGTCGTTGTTGTGAGAGAGGGGAGGGCGCGGGCAAGGTAAGATCTCATGAGCTTGTTACAGAAACGCTCAACCCCAACCACCCGAAACTTAACCCTAAACCCTAAACCCTCAACCCTAAACCCTAAACCCTAAACCCTAAACCTCAAACCGGGGGAATGGAGGCGCTGCTTGCGGACTCCGTTCAAGGTCCTCAGCTGTACCCTGAACTCCAAGCCCGAAACCCAAGAAACCCGGGGTTTAGGGTTTAGGGTTTAGGGTTTAGGGTTTAGGGCTTAGGGTTTAGGGAAACCAAGCCCGAAACCCAAGCAACCCCTGAAACCCTAGCTTCAGGGTTTCGAGATGGGCTTGGGCTTTAGGGTTGAGGGCTCTCCAAACATCTGTCCCTCAACCCTAAACCCCCAACCCCTAAACCCTAAACCCTAGACCCTGAACACTCAGGGTTGAAGGTTTTCGGTTGTTCCTTGGGGGCTTGCCCCTGAAAGTAAGAATCGCAGCAAACCTATTCTACTATAGAACCCCCCCCCCCCCCCCCCCCCCCCAAAAAAAAAAAAAAAATACGGTCTTTGGCCCCCCCCCTGGACCCTCAACCCCTAAACCCTGACCCTTCCAGGCTTCATTGGTCCCGAAGGTTTGGGGTACTAGGATGGCCCTTAAAACCCTCAGAAAGAAATCCTTGAATATGAGCCCCTTAGACCCCATAAAGGGACACTATAAATAAAACCCTAAACCCTAAACCCTAAACCCTAAACCCTAAACCCTAAACCCTAAACCCTAAACCCTAAACCCTAGTATTAAATATCCCAAGGGCCTACCTAGTGTTGGATCTCAACTGCATGGCCTTGAAAAGGTCTGAGGATGCTGCCGTTCTCTCTCCCTCTCGCCGATCAAGGCCAGCACAGTGAGCAGACGGAGGGTTTAGGGTTTAGGGTTTGGGGTTTGGGGTTTAGGGTTTAGGGTTTAGGGTTTAGGGTTTAGAGTTTAGGGTTTAGGGTTTAGGGCTTAGGGTTCAGGGTTTAGGCTTCAGGGCTCTGGGATACCGAGCCTTAAATGCTGCCTCTTTTTGTGTGGAGAAAGGTTCGGATTGGGCTGGGTCCAACCCAACCCGCAACACCCAAACTGACTCCCCTACACTCCAACACTTCTTTCCATCCATGTCATGCGTGCGCGAAGGAAGACTAAGCTACCTCATTACAACTGAACCTGCTCCTAACACGTACACCCTTACTAGCCCTTCAACCCTACACCCCACAAACCCCCAGAGCCCTGAAGCCTAAACCCTAAACCCTAAACCCTAAACCCTAAACCCAACCCTAAACCCTAAACCCTAAACCCTAAACCCTAAACCCTAAACCCTAAACCCTAAACCCTAAACCCTAAACCCTAAACCCAAACCCTAAACCCAACCCTAAACCCTAAACCCTAGGCTAGCCACTCACCTTCAGGGGATGCATGAAGGCCCCCTTGAGAAAAACAAACAAGCGGGAGTTGGCCGACGACAGCCTATCCGGAGCTGTTGACCCCTAAACCGGCCCTAAACCCTAAACCCTAAACATATGTCCCTGGGGGGGGCTTAGGATGCAAGGTTTCAGGGCATACGTACGTCTTCTATGGTTTACCCTGACTCCCAAAAACCTACAAAAGAGTAGGTTCTCACGAAGTTCTCACCCCCTCACATTTAGGGCATCACCCCCCCCCCCCCCCCCCCCAAAAAAAAAAAAAAAAAAAAGTAAACAGAGCCCCAAATAACCCTGAACCCCAAACCCTAAACTTGGAGCCTTCGGTGCCTTAGCAACCTGCGCCTGATGAGGATGCCCTCGTTGTACAAAGAGAAGCTGGCTAGCCCAGTAACCATATTGCAATAAGGGCACCCGTGTTTCTGGGATTGGTTACTTCATAAGGGAACCTTGAACCAAAAAAAGGAGAAGGGTACCACTGGGCCACCAAGGGTAGAAGGGACCCTAGCCCTAACAAAGGGACTCATGGTAGTTTTAGGGGTTTAGGGTTTAGGGTTTCAGGTTTAGGGGTTAGGGGTTTAGGGTTCAGGGTTTAGGGTTTAGGGTTTAGGGCCATAGGTCCTCATGGTACTACTGTGCATCCCAGACAAGGTACTCGGCCCTCACACTTACAACCCGAAGCCATCCCTGCTCTCCTACAGGCCTCACACTCCAAAGCTGCGGTTTAGGGTTTAGGGTTCAGGGTTTAGGGTTAGGGTTTAGGGTTTAGGGTTTAGGGCTTAGGGCTTAGGGTTTAGGGTTTCGGGCTGTCTCGAAGGCTTCAGTCGCTTTCAGCGGGGGCTTGTGGGAATCAGGTTCCAGTGTGTAGGACGTGCCCCAGCCAGGGCTACGAATCCCGATGCCCCATGAACTTTCCAAGTGCAGAGTCCTAAACCCTAGATGCACCCTAGTCCCGAAACCCGAAACCCTAAACCCTGAACCCTAAACCCTAAACCCTAAACCCGAAACCCTAAACCCCAAACCCTAAACCCGAAACCCTAAACCCCTTCTGAACCTTGATGAACCCTAGGCTCGCGTCACGCGACATTTCTTGCGCGTGCTCGGCGTCCAACTCAGCGAAGGAGGCCAAACTGCGCGCCCTTGAACCTGTGGGAGGGCTTTGGGGGGGGGGGAATCTAAACCCTAAACCCTAAACCCTAAACCCTAAACCCTAAACCCTGAACCCTGAACCCTGAACCCTGAACCGCAGTTTGGGGGGTTTAGGGTCTTAGGGCTTACCTTGGCGGGACCACATGAACCCTAACATTGGCGTCGCATCAGCCCTAGACCTACTCTAATCCCTATTCAAGAATATGGGCCATGAACACTGATAAGCCCTAGACCCTAAACCCTAAACCCCATTGCCCTAAACTGACACGGGCTGCTTCTATGAATATATACATATATATATGTATATAGATATATATCCCGAAGGTAGGGCTTATAGTAGGCTGGCGAAATAGGGTCCTCATCTTTTTCTTACGTTTCAGTTTGACTTTTTCTTTTTTTTTGGGGGGAAGGAGGTTTGGGGGGTTTTGTGCTTTTCTTATTTTTTTTTTTGGGGGGGGGGGGGGAATCCTCCTTTTTTGAGCTTCCTGTTCAGGGCTGAGGGGCTGCAGGCAGGAAGTTCGATTCGACCATGCGCGATGCCGACGCTGCCGTTGTAGTGCGAGTTTCTGTAGCAGTCGGCACCCTTGAGGATTTCATGAAAACTAAACATAGCAGCCCTATACTACTGGGAATGCACAGCGCAAGCATCTGAACTTCGCGAAAACCCTAAACCCTAAACCCTAAACCCTCAACCCTAAACCCTAACCCTTTAGGGTTAATTTTTCAGTCCCAGCTCTCCCAATCTTGGCACAAGAAAAGAGGGAAGAGACCACGAGCCCTAAAAATTGTCACGGAACCCACAGCCCTAAAGCGGGGTTTAGGGTTTAGGGTTTAGGGTTTTGGGTTCAGGGTTTAGGGTTTAGGGTTTAGGGTTTAAGTCCAAACCGCGCCAGGAAAGCCCCGAAAACCGAAACCCTACACCCGGAACCCTAAACCCTGAACCCCTAAGCACCCGACGGGGCTTGGGTGCGCGCGAAGGCGGCAGAGAGCCCTGCGCTCGGAAGCGCCGGGCGGCCATTCCTGTCCTCTCTGAGGTTTTGATCGCCTAGACCCAAAAATCCTTGAACCCTAAGCCCAAAACCCTTTGGGTTTACGTTAAAGCCTAAGCCCTGACCCTACACCCTAAACCCTAACCTCCGTAGGTAGGTTGTTCATGTATATCATGTAGGCAACAACCTTAACTCGTATCCGCTGAACCCTGAAGCCTCACGCGGTGAACCCCACATCAGCACACTTGGCACAGCTAAAGGGGGCTCTTTACCCCGAACACCCCTCCCCCCACCCTAAACTCTAAACCCTAAACCCCAAGCCCTAAACCCTAAACCCTAAACCCCAAGCCCTAAACCCTAAACCCTAAACCCCAAACCCTAACACCCTAAACGGCACTTAGGGCATCATAGAAGGCAGCCCTGCGAGGGGGCACCATAATTTGACTGAAGCCCTCAGCCTACCCAGAACATGCATAGGGGGGTTTAGGGTTTAGGGTTTAGGGAATAGGGCTTAGGGTTTAGGGTTTAGGGAATAGGGTTTAGGGTTTAGGGTTTCCGAAGTTATGCCTCATCGGGGTCCTTCTGATAAGGGGATATATGCTATCTAGGTGGGTTCTTAGAAGGTACCTAAAGACTGTCGATATGACCCTATAGGAAGGGAAGTTTACATGATGATGGTGGCGATTCCCTGCTTTTTTTTCCCAGGCCTCGCCCTCCACTCGTTTGGGGTTAAGGGTGTCGGCTGTGGGTTTGGGGGGGGGGGGGGGGGATTCGGCTTTGACCTGGAGTATGCCACGTTGCCCGCAATCAAAACAGAATAGTTTAGGGTTTAGGGTTTGGGGTTTGGAGTTTTGGGTTTAAGGCTTAAGGTATGGCGGTTCCTCCAGGCAGGGATTTTACTCGGTTCTTCGGCAAGTTGCCTGCGGGCAGGCAGAGTGCAAAAATCCAGAAGAACCAGGGGCCCGAAACGTTGAGCGAGCACAAAAGGAATGACAATTCCCTTCTTGCCGAAACAAAGCCACTAAGCTGAGACCCAAAATCCTCCCCGACATGTCCTAAACCTTGAACCTAAACCCCAAACACCAAACCCTAAACCCCAAACCCTGAGCCCCAAACCTAAGCCCTAAACCGCAGTCCATTGAGAGGCGGTCGGCCACCCACAGCATCGACGGCTCCTGGTACAGAGTGCCCCCCCTCCCCCCCTTGCGCCGCCCAAAGGATCGAAAATTCGGGTGCTAGGGTTTCGGGTTTAGGGCGTAAGGGTTTAGGGTTCAGGGCCTCGGGGTTTAGGAAGATTTGGGCCTAGGACCCAGGCCCTAAACCCTATAGAAACCCTCGGGGTCAAAAAAACTACAAAACGACTGGGGGGCTGAAGGCAACCGCATGGCCTCCGCTCGGTATCGCTACTTAGGGCCAGCTTACCCTAAACCCTAAACCCTAAACCCTGAACCCTAAACCCTAAACCCTAAACCCTAAACCCTAAACCCTAAACCCTAAACCCTAAACCCTACGGTTGGGATATAGGGTTTCGAGGGGTCTTCATTCGTCCTGCGCCGCCAGGTCGAAGAGCCCAAGGACGAGCCTTGAAGAGAAAGGCCGCCTCAATTCTTGGGCTTAGGGCTTAGGGCTTAGGGCTTAGGGCTTAGGGCTTAGGGCTTAGGGCTTAGGGCTTAGGGTTTCGGGTTCAGGGTCTAGGGGTTAGGGTTTAGGGTTTAGGGTTTAGAGTTTCGGGGATTAGGATTCAGGGTTTTAGGTCTGGGTGTCTGTTAGGCTTCAGGGCGGCATGAGTTGGAGGAGCAGCTAGGTGATGGCGGTGCCAGGGAGCCTCCCCCGTATAGGGTTCTTAAGGGAGGGGGGTTTGGGGTTTAGTGTTTAGGGTTGAGGGGAATTCTCAATCAAGGGGGGGAGGTACCTAGGCAAGCTGGGAAGCTGAGGGAGCCTTCGGGAGAAGTGGGGAGTTTTGGAGTTCCCTTGGGTTACATACCCCCCTTGAACCCCCTCCCTCAAGAACTCCAGAACCCTTGTATGGCAAAAGATCAGAGCAGCTTGATGAAGACTTGGGGGTGTGCTGTGCGTTTGGTTTGGAGTGTTTGCTCACTCCGAAACCCAAAGCCTAAAACCCAAAGCTTCCTGGGAAACTAGGCCCTAGACCCGAAACAGTGCAAACCACACCCACCCACACCCACCCACACCCACCCACCCACACACACACACACACACACACACACACACACACACACACACGCCCACACACACGCCCACACACACGCCCACACACACGCCCACACACACACGCCCACGCACACACGCCCACGCACACACCACCAACCGCCCACACACACACACACACACACACACACACACACACACACACACACACACACCCTCGCGTGCACGCACGCGCGTGCGCCAACACACTAACTTCTGAAACGCATGCACTTGCGTCGCCTTAAAAAATGTCAAACGTCTGGCGCTTAGGGGCCTATAACAGTAGAAGGGGCATTTTGAGAAGTTCTCTATGACCCCAAACTTGGGATGTTCCCCCTTATGCTAAGTCCTTAATAGGGATTACAGTACCCCTATTAAAATTTTATTAAGGACTGTTAGTATACTGGGAAACGCCCCTAAACCCTAAACCCTAAACCCTCAACCCTCAACCCTCAACCCTAAACCCTCCCCCCCCCCCTCATGGATCTCAGCCCCGTGGCGTCTCCAGTGTGGTGAATCCAGCCTGAGGGTTTAGGGTTTAGGGTTTAGGGTTTAGGGTTTAGGGTTTAGGGTTTAGGGTTTAGGGTTTAGGGTTTAGGGTAACCCTTGACCCACCGTCTGCCCTCAAATAACAAGGCTCTAGACTCAGGTCACTCGTACGGTTAGCAACCCTGGTTAGACCCATCATAGAGGGAAAGGTACAAGTTATCAAGGGCCTGGACCCCTAAACCCTAAACCCTACACCCTAAACCCTAAACCCTAAACCCTATAGGTTCCAAAATCTAGCTCCACCCCTAGCAGCCCCAACAGCCCTGAAATACCAAACCGCCAGCTAAGCCCAAGAGAAACCGAGGAATCACAAGGGGTGGCTTCTCAAGGGGACTTATAAGGAAAGCTCCGCCTTCAAACAGGGAATGAGGGCCCACACTGGGTCCTATCCAACCCTAAACTTTAAATCCTAAACCCTAAACCCTAAACCCTAAACCCCCAACCTCACAGACTTGTTGCCTCAAGATGTCCTACGCACTCCACGCTTCCACACATCGAAGCCTTTGGAATCTCCTTTTAAGTAGGGTTTAGGGTTTAGGGTTCAGGGTTCAGGGTTCAGGGTTCAGTGTTTAGGGTTTCGGAATTAGGGTTCAGGGTTCAGGGTTGAGGGTTGAGGGTTTAGGGTTTGTGTGTTTGCTTTAGGGCCTTGCGGGTTGCGGTGGGGGGAGGGGAGGGGGGGGGGGGGGGGGGGGGGGGATGGGGGAGGAGATGTGGGGAGGGGATGGGGGGAGGGGATGGGGCCCCTCAGCTATGAGTCCTGAGGCATCCACTTCGAAGGAGCCTGCCAAGATGTCTGAACCCTACACTACACATAGGGTTTAAGCCTCAGGGTTTAGGGTTTAGGGTTCGTCTAGGGCGTATATTTGTGGGGTGGCTTAGGACTATTATATGCTATATGAGTTTCAACAGGATCATCAGACGGGAGGATGTTGGTGAATATCTAGGCCCCTGCATCAGATCCACTAAGGCATGTGCATGAAAGGCATGGACAACACTGGATCCGCAGGCTGATGTATTGGGTTAAGGGATTAGGGTTTAGGGTTTAGGGTTTAGGGTTTAGGGTTTAGGGTTAGGGTTTAGGGTTTAGGGTTTAGGGGTCAGGAGTTAGGGTTTAGGGTTTAGGGCTTACGGCTGAGAGGGATATCTTAAACCCTGAACGGCTAAAACCACGAACAAAAGACCAGAAACAACAACAAGCCCTAGAAGCCCTCTGCCTATAATTAACCCTCATCCACTTTGCCGTCCGCCGTCCAACTTGCACGTGTAGCCCGAAACCCCACCCCACACCCTAAACTCTAAAACCCTAAACTTTAAACCCTAAACCCCAAACCCTCCACGACTCGCAGAGCCTCGCAAAGAAATGGGCCCTAAACTCCAATAAGCGTTTTTAGGGTTTAGGGTTTAGGGTTACCCCCACTGCATCTCCGATCGGGGCTGGGGATTGTGGAGTGAGGGGCCTTTCATCCCCCCGATATGCTGCCTATACTACAACCCCAATAAGGTTTATGTTTTGAGGGGGGGGGGTCTTAAGCAAAAAGCAGCTAAACCCCAAACCCTAAACTCCTTAAACCCATGGGGGGCGTGGTTTTGAGCACCTCGTAGTACAGTTCCCCACGAAGAGCCACGATAAGAAACCCCAGAATGCCCTCTTCATTGCGGCCTGGGACTGATGGCCTGCGAAGCCAATACACGCGCTCAGAAGCCTTGGGCTTAGGGTTTAGTGGTTCAGGGTGTTTAGGGTTCAGGGTTCAGGGTCTAGGGGCACAGAACTAACAAGGTCTGGAGATGTAGCGTGGGCCCTCAAACTCGGGGGAGGGTTTAGGTTTAGGGCTCCTCTTACGCACCTGAGGAAGAACAGGGTTTGTATACCCTCAACAAGGTGTCAGGGCCCCAATGGTCAACCTGAAAGAAGGAGGAGGACCTCTGCACATCCATTGCCACGGCTCAGGGCCCGCGTTCGACCTTAAAGGCCACTTAAGGTCCTGTACACCCTCAGCCCTTTTGTGCCCCCTGGCTTCCTCAATCACAAGCCGTGAGCCCCTACTACCTAAACCCGATACCGATACACCATACAGCCCTACATGGTAACTTCCTAAACCTCAGACTCCCAATGGACCAGGGACTCCCCAAACACGGAGATGCTGTAGGCCCAGGAAGGTCCAAAACCCTCCAAAGCACCCCCAACCTGCTTGGACTAGGGACCTAAGGCTCTTATACTCAGCAGGGGGGTTAAGTGCCTGGGGGCTTTGGGGACTTGGACAGGTTGAAACCGGTCTTGCAGAAGCACCTGAGCCCTGTTAGATGGGTGCACGGGCACGTCTGGGAATCCGAGTTCACTTTTCCCCGAGCCCAAAACCCCAAAAAACCTTTGCTGGAAGTTGGATGGGGTTGGCAGGCTTGGTAGCCCAGAAGCCATATCATAACAAAAGGTGCCGTGTTTTGGGCTGCTTATACTTCAAAAAGGGAACCCTGAACCGAAAAAAGGGCACAAGAGTGCCCCAGACTCTAAGCCCTAAACCCTAAACCCTAAACCCTAAACCAGCAGAAGCCGAAACATGGCCAAGTGGCGAATCGATGGTCCCCCACAACCTCCTTCTCACCAGCCTTCGAACCCCGGCTGGAGCTTAGGGTTTAGGGTTTAGGGTTTAGGGTTTAGGGTTTAGGGTTTAGGGCTAGGGTTTAGTGTCCTACACTTGAGTCGGCAAGACAGTCTTGCAGCTGTGACCTGCGTAGCGAAGTGCGGAGCTGAAACTCTCGGAAGCAACCCTAAACCCTAAACCCCAAACCCTAAACCCTATACGAGTGATCCAGAGCTTTGTTTTTGAGGGCAGACGGTTGGTCAAGGGTTACCTAAACCCTAAACCCTAAACCCTAAACCCTGAAACCCTAAAACCCAAAACCCTACACCCTAAACCCTAAACTTATGAAGCCTAAATCGTTGCTGAACCCCCAGAAGGCCAAAATACCCTTTAGTCACGGCTTGAAAGCCTCCCCCACAAAACACTTAGACTCATGCTTCTTGTTATTATTCTTCCTTTTTTTTTTTTTTTTTTGGGGGGGGGGGGGGGGGGGAGCCCGAGGTACCCATAAATATAGGGCGCGATTGCATCCTCTAAATTTGAGACGCCTCAGGTTGCCCAAAAGCTCCTATGTATACACTGTAGCCTTCAGGGAGGGTTTAGGGTTTAGGGTTTAGGGTTTAGGGTTTAGGGTTTGGGGTTTGGGGTTTGGGGTTTGGGGTTTAGGGGACTCTCACAAAGCCACAGCAAGGAGGCCTCTTTCATCACGAGGCTGTTCGCAAGCTCCCGGAGGAAGCTGCTGTTGCTGCCGCTCGTGCCCAGCTGATGCCAACTGCAGCGCGGAAGCCGACAAAACCACCGGAGCCTCAACCCTAAACCCTAAACCCTGAACCCTAAAACCCTACGCCCTAAACCCTTGAAACCCCTTGAAACCCTTTGAAACCCTTTGAAACCCCTTGAAACCCTTCAAACCCTTTCAAACCCTCTGAAACCCTCTGAAGCCCTTGAGACACTTGACACCCTTGAGAGCCTTGAAGCCCTTGAACACGTAAAGCCCGAAGCCCTCCTGCAGCTTAAACCAGGAAACCTCGGATGGCCCTTCAGGGTTCAGGGTTTAGGTACATATATATATATATATATGCATATATATTAGTTATTTATTTGTTCATACTTGTTCTTCGTTTTTGTATATACTCTAAACCCGTAAACCGTTCAACTCACAAACACACACCCCAAACCGCACCCCATGCCCCTAAACCCTAAACCCCAAACCCTAAACCCTAAACCCTAAACCCTAAACCCTAAACCGCAGCTTAGGGCTGTACGATGCCATTTCGGGGTACCTAAGCGGTCCCAAAGACCCAAACAGCTTTAGGGTTTAGGGTGTAGGGTTTAGGGTTTGGGTGTTGGGGTTTAGGGTTTGGGATTTGGGGTTTAGGGTTTTGGGCTTCACTGTGCAGGGGTTTAGAAGGTGAGGACGTTGCGTTTAGGGGTTTAGGGGTTTAGGGGTTTAGGGGTTTAGGGGTTTAGGGGTTTAGGGGTTTAGGGGTTTAGGGGTTTAGGGGTTTAGGGGTTTAGGGGTTTAGGGGTTTAGGGTTTAGGGTTTCGGGTTCAGGGTATAGGTGTCGGGTTTCGGGATTAGGGTTAACCTCTGCGTACCGCAAGTTGGACGTAGACGCGCCTGGCTATCTGCACAGGCTGCAGCGCCCGGAACAATGGGCGGTTGAACTGCGACACCATGGCTCGAATGTATTCCTAAGTCCAAACAATCCTAAACCCTGAACCCTAAACCCTAAACCCTCAAAAGGAGGCTCTCATGGTGGTTGGCTGGCTTGCTTCAAAAATCTCACTGTAGGATTGGAGGGTTTATGCCTATAGGCATGCTCGGAGGTGAATTCTACACTCCTCATAGACTAGCAGGGTTTAGGGTTTAGGGTTTAGGGTTTAGGGTTTGGGGTTGTCTGCATGCCGCTGCGGAAACGAGAAGCTCCTGGTGCTTCGGTGCAGTAGAGGGGTTCTGCCAACCAAACCCAAAGTCAAAACCCGCGGTGAGCCTAAACCCTACACCTTTCTGCTTGCAGGCGTCTTCAAAGAGGAAAGCTTCAGAAGCCAAAAGTATAGCGACCCAGGCAAAATCCCTGACGACAAGGAGGGGAGATGTATACACCCACACAGATGTACTTCGAAGAAAAAGAGAGCTGCATACCTAACAGTTGATTCCAATCCGGCTAGATGAAGCTTATCGCGCTGGGACCACCTACAAGGGCGTGGGGGTGTAGGGTTGATATAGTTAGGCGCTGAACCCTAGAACCCCTTGAACACCCAGTTGTTTTTGACAAGCCCCCAAAAAACCCTGTCTGGGTAGATTGGTAGATTCGGGGCTTAGGTACTTCTACTTCGGCCCTCCCTTTTTGTGGGCGAAGCAGGCGCCGCGTGTTTCGGCGCCAGCGTGGGTTCGACACTTTCTGATGGCATGGACTCAGCTCTCAAATCACCGTCCCAACGTCTCAGCGGATTACAGACCTTGATCTCAACCCTAAACCCTAAACCCTAAACCCCAAACCGGCTGAGTTCCGCTTCAAATGGCTCACAACTCTGCAGATTCCTGTGGTCACAGAGACCTGGGTGCCTCGTCCTTCTTTTTGGGGCTGGGGCTCAAAGCGTAAGATGGTCTAAAGCTTATAAATTCGGGCTTAGAGCTTAGGGTTTAGGGTCTTTTGGGAAATGAACTCTGGTTTAGAGCTTAGGGTTTAGGGTCTAGAGGGAAATAAATCAGGGTCTAGAGTTTAGGGTTTCGGGTCCATAGGGGCTCCAGAGCGTAGCTGCACTTCGGGCGTGAAAAGGCTCTCATGGGTGCCTCAGGTGTTGAGCTCAACTTGCAAGGCCTCGCAGTCTGCGAGAAGCTGCTCGAGCTGTCGCAGCTCACTTTCTATCCTTGGCGCGGAGAGCAGGCAGACTCACTGCGAGCAAAGGCCACGCGCAACTGGTCCCCATGGAACCTAAACCCTAACACAACAAATCCTGAACTCAAAAACCCTAAACCCTAACACCCCAGACCCTAAACCCCAAACCCCTAAAACCCAAAACCCAAACCTGCCTGAAACCAAACCAGACTTTATGGCTTATCTAGGGGTACTTAGATATATAGGGACTATATAAGGTGTGTGTGTATATATAATATAATATAATCTAATATAATATAACATATGTATATATATTTATATATATATATATATACATAAAGGTCCTAGAAGGGAATAAGATTAGGGTTGTCTCCAAGGGGTCCCTCCAAACCCCACTTTCTCCTCCTAAAACCCTGCGCTAGACACCCCAAAATATCCACAAACCCCACTAAAACCCTACTAAACCCTACAAAAACCCTACTAAAACCCTAAAATATCCACAAACCCCACTAAAACCCTTCTAAAACCCTACTAAAACCCTAAAATATCCACGAACCCCAAGCACCAAACTCCACTTGATCAGGCGCAGCTTCGCCTGCTGCGCTTCCTCGGCTGCTCCCCTGGCGGCCACGAGGCGCATCTCCATGCGCTCCAAGTCCTCGGGCCTCTTCAGGGATTTGGGTTTTGGGTTTAGGGTTTGGGGTTTGGGGTTTAGGGTTTAGGGTCTAGGGTTTGGGGTTTAGGGTTTAGGTTTTGGGGTTTAGGGTTTGGGTGCGTGGCTTCTTCTCTTGTAAACAGCATTTACATAGGGTATTTGGGGTACGTATAGGGTTTGGGGGATTTGGATCTTCGCAGGCTTAGAGATCTTCAATGAGCTTGTCATTATAGGGCGTATAGGCAGAGACTTTTTGATCCTCAACACCCCTCAACCCACCCCAAGCCCAAAACCCCAGACCCCAAATCCTAAAGCCCGAAACCTAAAACCCTAAACCCCAAGGCCTAAACCCCAAACCCTAAACCCCAAACCGCAAACCCTAAACCCTAAACCCTAAACCCCAAACCCTAAACCCTAAACCCCCGGCCTGGTGTCAGCGATTCGCTCAACCTCAACCTCGCCTTGGGCTTCGGCCGGGTGCTGCTCAACTGCGGCCTGGTGCGTTGGGCCTTAGGGTTTAGGGTTAGAGCTTGATCAACTAGAACAATTGCTTCTGCGGTAGCCCATCTTTAGCAGGTTCGAGAAACTCCCCTCTTGAAACCCTCTAAAAGCTCTAACACTTAAACCTTTTGAAGCCCTACACCCTGGGCCTTATACCCGTAAACCCTAAACACTAACACCCAAGGCCTTATCCCCTAAACCCTAAACCCTCTAAACCCTAGATCCTAAATTCTAAACCCTAAACCCTAAACCCTGAACCCTAAACCCCAAACCCTAAACCCCAAACCCTAAACCCTAAACCCTAAGCCCGCCGCGCCCGCCTCGCGGCGCCGAAGCGCCTCGACCTCGGCGCGGAGTTTCGCAAGGCGCTGGTCAGCCGCCTCAGAGCAGGGTTTAGGGTTTAGGGTTTGGGGTGGCGGGGTTTGGGGTTTAGGATTTAATTAGGGTTTAGGGCTGAGGTTTTAGGGTTTAGGGTTTGGGGTTTCGGGTTTGGGGTTGAGGGTTTAGGGTTTGGGGTTTGGGGTTTGGGGTTTCGGGTTTAGGGTTTGGGGTTTGGGGTTTGGGGCTTAGGGTTTGGGGTTTGGGGTTTAGGGTTTGGGGTTTAGGGTTTAGGGTTTGGGGTTTGGGGTTTAGGTTTGCCGGTTTAGGGCTTGCCGGTTTAGGGCTTGGGGTTCAGGGGTTTAGGGTTTAGGACTCAGGGTTCGGGGGTTAAGGGTTTGGGGCCTATAGGGTTTGGGGGGTTTAGTTAGGGTTTGGCGGTTTAGGGGCTTGCGGAATTGGGCTTTTGTGGGCTTTTTTGTAGAGGGCCAAAAAACCACACAAACATAAGGCTCCTACAACCAGGGTTTGGTTTCGGGATCCCCCTTATAGGGGCCCTTATGGTGTTTGGGGCTCGAATTTTGGGCCGGGCCTACAATTTCGAGGTTTGGGGTCGACAGGGGTGCCATGCTTAGGCGGTGAGTTGAAGGTCCCTACCTACACTGCTTCCTTTCGAGAGTGTCAGTCAGACAAACGCATCTGAACAATCTAAGCTGGTAAGGGACATCCTGGGTGCGGTTAGTGGCTGTTCAAGCTGATTCCTGATAACACCGTCAGTGGAAATGGAAAAGCCAAGTATCATCTCCAATGATGATTAGAAGATGGATCTTCTTCACCCCGCGCATGTGATGACCACTGCTTTCTTTGGCTTCACATGAACATTGGAATCGAATCCCTATACCCTGCACTCCATTTGCGGTTCAGGGCTTTTGGCGTCTAGACCTGCCCAGATCCTACTCGTCCGCATTGATGACTCAACATGCTCAAAGAAATTAAACACTAAACCCTATAAACCCTAAACCCTAAACCCTAAGCCCTAAACCCTAAACTCTAAACCCTAAACCCTAAACCCAAAACCAGCCCTGCACAAGGCCCTGCCTGGAGCTCTTCCAAGCGAGGCGTCTGGGTCCCCGCCACCACCATCTCTGCGTTGGGGGCAGGTCCTTCTCAGTCACCCTAAACCCTAAACCCTAAAAGCCCTGAAAACCCTCCATGTGTAGCAGAGCCCCATGGCAAGTCCACCTCCCCAAACATCACTTAAAACAGACATCAACGGATGCCTGTCAACCCTAAACCCTAAACCCTAATCCCCAAACCCTAAACCCTGAACCCTAAACCCTAAATTGATGGGCCAGGGTGGGGGCCAGGAAAACTGGCAGCTTACGGGTCCAGGCATCCTTATTTGCCTGGCAAGTGTCCTAAACGGCGGTTTTGGTTCAGGGCCTTTAGGGCTTCGGGTTTCGGGCTAACATCCCCACAAAACTCCACCACCCCTTAAATGGGGTTTACGGGTTCATGAGTTAAGGAGGATATTCCCTGAGCATTTTCAACAGGGGGGGCACAAGTAGTGCATTATTCTTTCAACTGGCACTGAAGGTGGGGGAGCCGTTGGGCCCCAAACAACCCCCCCCCCAAAAAAAAAAAAAAAAAAACGAAACAACAAAACACTGCCCCTAGACCCCACGCAAAAATCCACAGAAGTCCTCCTGGAAACCCACACCCCCTCAACCCTCTCCATCACACACCCTCTCTATACATCCTAAACCCTATACCCTCAACCCTCAACCCTCAACCGTAAACCCTAAACCCTAAACCCAAAACCCTACCCCCCCACCCTCCTCGTGGCTGAGTGCCCTCCTCAATCTCGGGGATGAAGGCCTTGGATGGCCCATTAAAATTAAAACTGGAGAAGACTCCTGAGAATTCGTGTTCATTAAAGAACCTGAAGAAGAGTCCTAAGAATTCGGGTTTAGGGTTTAGGGTTTAGGGTTTAGGGCTTAGGAGTAGTGTCATCCCCTTAAGCCCTCCAAAGCCCCTGAATGGCCGTCCTAGAGGCCACGCGCTGGGCCCACGAGGGGCTTTGCGCCTCGCCGTCCTCGTGCCTCGGAAGATTATTGGGGGTTTTCCGATACTAAGGGCTTAGGATTTAGGGTTTAGGGTTGAGGTTTGAGGGTTTAGGGTTTAGTTTAGGGCTTATTGTTTCCGATATTAGGATCATAAGGGGGTCCTACTATTTGGGGGTTCGATTATAGGGGTCCCTTATTTTCGCAAACTCCCCTTATCAGATGAGGAAAGTGTCGGAGTTGCGGCTTGGCGGTTCAAGGGGCTTGGGGGCTTTGGGTTTTAGGAGTTTAGGGGCTTAAGAGTTTAGAGTTTCTTGAGGTTTTGGATTGAGGGTCTCGGGGTTTAGGGGGTTGAGGGGCGTTCCCGGCCATGCCGCGGGGAGTGCGGTGACTCGGCATCCTCGAGCTCGGCCCAGCGGAGGGCCTGGGCTCCAGGGCTTCGAGAGGTGGGGTTTAGGGTTTAGGGTTTAGGGTTTAGGGTTTAGGGATTAGGGATTAGGGATTAGGGGTTAGGTGATGTGGGGGGCTGTTTTGTAGGGGTCTCTAAGGAGTTCGGGGTTTAGAGCCCTAAACCCCAACCC
This sequence comes from Symbiodinium natans, assembly GCA_905221605.1. Lineage (NCBI taxonomy): Eukaryota > Dinophyceae > Suessiales > Symbiodiniaceae > Symbiodinium > Symbiodinium natans. Next base: position 881,636 of record CAJNDS010002157.1, read on the forward strand.
CTAAAGTCTGGGGTTTCGAGTTAAGTTGAAGTTGTTGGTTTCGGTGTAATTAGTACGGTTGTGCGTCTAGGGAGCCACAAGAGTTTAGAAGGTGCCGGCGACGGTGCTTTGTCGGGATTGCCGGATACTTGAAGGCGGCAAGCGGTCGCAGCAGTGGCTGCGGCACAAGCCGAATGCAACACCCCCTATTCAAAAAACCGATTTAAACCTTATTCAAGCCCTCTTCAAGCCCCATTTAGACCCGATTAAACGCCTACTAACCCTGCAAACCCTGTAAACTGCATAAACCCTACATATACCTTAAACTCTACACACCCCGTACACCTTGAACCGATAAGCAAGCCACTGATAACCATGAGCCGAAGTTTCCGAACATAAGGGACCCCCATAGAACCACCCCAAATACTAGGATTCCTTGTACTTGGGACCGACAAGGTACCCCTAAAACCCGAAACCCGAACACTAAACCCCAAACCCAAAACCCTAAACCCTGAACCCTAAACCCTAACCCCTAAACCCTAAACCCCATGAGGTAGCCCTAATATCGTAAACCCCACCAAGTGGCATACTCGTCCTCAAGTTGTCGCTCCAGGGCCTTGGGAGAGGACGCGTTCAGCGGGATTCGGAGTTGCCGGGACTCCTCCAAACCCTAAACCCTAAACCCTAAACCCTGAACCCTGAACCCTGAACACCCAGCTTGCCCAGCACTCGACCCCTGCCTCGCGCTCGCGAGCACGCTGCTCACGCCACTGCTCCAGTCCCGCCAGGCACTCATCCATCTCGTCATTCCTTAATTCTAGGGGTTTAGGGTTTAGGGTTTGGGGTTCGGGCCTGGGGTTTGGGGTTTGGGGTTTAGGGCTTGGGGGGCATCGGGTTTAGGGTTTGGACCCTTAAGGTTCTACGCTTGGGTGTTGGGGACCCTCTTCAATATCCTTAAGGTAGAAAAAGTGTCTAGGGTTCAGGGTGTATAGGGTCCGAAGCCCAAAATGCTTCAGGTCTTTGGAGGGTTTAGGGTTTAGGGTTTAGGGTTTAGGGTTTAGGGTTTAGGGTTTAGGGCAAGCTTCCCGGCTTCCCACCGAGGAGCAATGCGCGAATCTCGTCGGCGACCCTGTCGTCGAGCAGGGTATCTTCAGGATCGTCCTCTTCCATGAGGTCTAGGGTTTAGGGTTTAGGGTTTAGGGTCTAGGGGTTTAGGGTTTAGGGTTAAGGGGTTTAGGGTTTCCGGTGTTGAGAGTCTACGGTCCTGCTCGAAAGCCGAGCTCGAGCCATGCAGGGACACTTCCTCGCTGGAGTCATCGACAGGCGCCATGGGGGCCCGAATCCAGCGCTGGTCCCTACCTGGGAAGATTCCCGAAACCCTAAACCCCTGAACCCTAAACCCTAAACCTAAACCCCAAACTGTGAACCGCGTCAGGTTGGTTCAAAGATAAACTTGTAGGAGCTCACGAGATTAACGGAAGCAAGACGCGGAACAAACTCTGCGCGGCAGGGTCCGATTCCTGGGGCCAGGATATGGGGTGCCCTCGACGTACCCTAGGGTTTAGGGTTTAGGGTCTAGGGTAAAAGCCTAGTTGGAGGTTCATGGATATATATATATATAACCCTAACAGGAAGTCTACTTCCAACCTACTTTAGAGGACTTAGGGCGCTTTTCAGTGCAGTTTTTATTCGGGATACAAGTATATACCCCGAACCTCCAAGTGCAAACCCCAAACCCGAAGACCCCACAGGCCCATACTTCAAGCGTCATTTGAGGGGCCTTCGGGTTCGAAAACTTCGGGTTTCGGGTGCACAGGGGGCTTAAGGTTTAGGGTTTAGGGTTTAGGGTTTAGAGTTTAAGAGGTTTCTACCAGTACCCTAATGCAACCCCAAACCCCCGAGCCCTGAAACTGCAGCGCATTTGTGTGGCGAGGGAGTTCGTCAAAGCCCATATGCTGTCTGCTCTCTAAAGGTCGACATTGTCTCAGGGCCTAAACCCTAAACCCTAAACCCTAAACCCTAAACATGTTTGAGGAGAGGAGGGCATATGAGAGAATGCCTTACGAGCCTGTTCAGGTCTTGTAGGGGGTGGGGATGAATAGGGAGATTCCCCTCCTTCAATATGTGCCCCTTACCTTGTGGACCACATGAACCCAAAATTGGGGTCGCAACCCTATGCTACTACAACCCTATTCAGGTGCATGAACCATAAACCCTTTCGGGGTCCACTTGCTCCCCCACCGGTATAGTCATTGCATCAGGGCATCTTTTCCGCAGTTATTCGTATCGAACCGGAGATGGTCTCCATCTCACAAACGGCTAGGCGATCCAGATACCAAGCTGCACTTCGTGGCAAGCCCAGGCATCGAAGACGCGTGACGGGAAGGGGCGGTCTCCCCCACGATGAGCTCAGTCCTCCCTCTAAACCCTAAACCCTAAACCCTAAACCCTAAACCCGAAACCCCAAACCCAGAATGCACCCTAAACGGGATCATGGTTCACATGCCTTACTGGGGGTTATAGAAGTCTTGGGGTTCATGATTCATATACCTTAGTGGGTTCATAGACCTTAATGGGGGGTTCTAGAAGACTAGGGGATATGATCCCAATTATAGGGTTTAGGGTTTGGGGCTTAGGGTCCCCCAAGGTATCTCTCTTCTGAGAAGAGCCCACCCTTCCGCCAAGATTGAAGAGAGCAACGTGGCTGTACACGTCATGTGCTCTAGACCCAGGAGTAGCCTAGGAATACCCTAAACCCTAAACTCTAACATTGAAAAAACCCCAAAGCCTTTTTTTTAAGGGGGATTAGAAGGGAACCCCAACCCTAAAAAGAAAGGACCTACTCCGGGTCCTAGTGAATGGATTGCGTCTGCAACTCCTTCAGCTGCACAAGGGCATCAACCGGGTTTAGGTTTAGGGTTCAGGGTTCAGGGTTTAGGGTTAACTGGTTCTGGACGTTTATGGGGCTCTGGCTTGGGTCTCTGAGATTTGGGTTTTCAAAACCCTTAACCCTAAACACTAAGCCCTAAACCCCAAGTCCCAAACCCTAAACACCAGCTAGACCCGGGAGTAACCTAGTCATAAAAAGGGGTACCCTAAACAAGGAAAAAAGGGCCTACTCCCGGTCCTAGCCAGTATCATGGACCTTCATGACCTATTTTAGGGCTTTAGGGCTGAGGGTTTATCGGGCTTTGGCCCTGGGGTGCCCTGGACCTCTTTCGGTCAGAGTCAAGGAGTTCTTTTCTGGGATTCTAGAGGGGTGTGGGTTTAAGAGTGCTGGTGTCTGACATGCTCCGTGGTTGCTGGGCAGGACGTGTACAGGGCTCAGGGTTCCGGAGTCCGAGGATTTAGGGTTTAGGGTTCTGGGTTTACTTCGGGCTCAGGGTCTAATGCGGGTTTGCTCAGGAGATAACAAGAAACACGCCCTGGCAGCTGGGATCATTTGCTGGCTGCGATCCGTACGATATTTCTCGGCCCAACACTTTGTAGCCAAGACCACCGCAGCGGGAGCGGGCGCCGAACTGCAAGAGCTCGTTCCATGCTAGGGGCTGAGATCTGCACCATCCCGGAGCCCTATACACCAAAAATCCTAAACCCTAAACCCTAAACCCTTAACCCTGAACCCTAAACCCTAAACCCTATGGAGCCCTCCGCCCCCGAAACCTTCGAGAACTGCCTTTGGCTACATGAAGCTGCTACAAGTACCTGGACAAAACAAACACTTTCGATTGGGTCAAGGATGAAGCGTGCACGTTCCTGAGAAGCCAACCCCCTGGATCCTAAACGAGTCTACAGTTTAGGGTTTAGGGTTTAGGGTTTAGGGTTAGTGCCTCTGGGCTTGCACCTAACCGGCACCGACCTAAGACATACTCCAAACCTAAGACGTGGGCCTTACAACACTGAGCACTCAAGGCTGCTTGGGTCACCATACTATATGGGACTTCATTCACTGCTTAGAGCCGGTTTAGGTTTTGTTAGGCCTTTGGGACCCCAAACCCTAAACCCTAAACCCTAAACCCTAAACCCTAAACCCTAAACCCTAAACCCTGAACCCTATGTTTCTTTTAGTGGTTTGGGGCTTGATCCGCGTGGCTCACGCAGTGGTGCCGTGGGACTAAAGCCTGCTGCACCTAGTCGATTGCGGAAGGGCGCTGGTTGTAAGATGATACGCCGTGTGCGGATCTTTAGGGTTTAGGGTTTAGGGTTTAGGGTTTAGGGTTTAGGGTTTAGGGTTAGGGTTAGGGTTTAGGGTTTAGGGTTTAGGGTTTAGGGTTTAGGGTTTAGGGTTTAGGGTTTAGGGTTTCACTCAAAGGCTCCAATGTAGTTCCTGTTTGGGTTTGGGGTTAGTTATAGAGGATTCTAGTATACTACCCCAAAAATGTACTACATAGGAGCCTTTGGGTATAATACATGCTCATATCTACAAAAACCATTCATACGCAAACGCTCATTCATGTCGGTCGGAAGCCCACATGCTGGTATGCAAGACCTCTCCAGAACCCCACCCTAAATCCAAAATCCTAAACCCTAAACCCCTATAAACCCTAAACCCTGATAAACCCTAAACCTTGTACACCCTAAACCCTAAACCCCTAAACCGAGCCAACCTTCCCGCAATCAGCCGCAGACTCCTACGGAGATGGCCGGGATGCTCTGATCTCAACGGCCAAGCTGATGCAGACTACAGCATGGGATTCGGGCTTAGGGTTTAGGGTTTAGGGCTTAGGGTTGTAGGTTGATAGAGTTGCAATACCTAAAGTATTTGCGTTTGGGCGATTTTGGTTTTAGTCTGGGACGCTCGGGAGACTTCGGGTAGTCCAGGACAGCTCAATCCTAAACCCTATGCTCCTAAACGCCTGAAGCCCCTAAACCCCCTTAACTCCCACACCCTTAACCATCTAGGGTCCCCAGAACCTAAGGAATGCAGGGGGTGTGGCGTTGAGGGTTTAGGGTTCACCATTTAGAGATTCGCCTGACTGATGGGTTTGTAGGGCTCATGGTCTAGGATTTCTTGGCTGCACTTAGCAGGGTAGCTATAAATCTATTTTTTTCGCTGCCTTATTAAGAAACCCAATAAAACCCAAAAGGCTAGATCCCAGTAATAAAGCACCACAGAGGATTTCAGGTTTAGGGAAGGTGTAGGGGCTTAGGGTTTAGGGTTTAGAATTTAGGGTTTAGGGTTTAGGGTTTAGGGTTTAGGGTTTAGGGTTTAGGGTTTAGGGTGGGCTTGCAAGCACCAGAAACACTAGGGCTGGACCGCTGCCAGCCAAGTGCGTGTGGCGCACTCCACAAGGAATCATCACTTCATCCTGCACGTCCCCCAAGCAGCCTCCAAAACTTAGGGGTTTAGGGTTTAGGGTTTAGGGTTTAGGGTCTAGGGTACTTGGGACCCGGTAAAAGTTCAGTTTTAAGCTTGAGGACAGAATTACATATGCTGGCTGCAGGTTCGCCATAGATAACAGCTGGAGCGTACATGCCCGTTCGTCGGATTGGGTTTAGGGTTTAGGGTTTAAGGTTTAGGGTTTAGGACTTAGGGTTTAGGGTTTAGGGTTTAGGGTTGAGGGTTTACGGTTTAGGGTTTAGGGTTTAGGGTTGCAACCACGCCTATTTGAAGTTTAGACCTTGCTACAGTGCCAACCAGCAGCAAGCAAACGCAGAACCAAGAGAAGCATAATCGCTTGCACCAAAATGATTTTGAATGATGCGCATGTTCCGAACAATAGCCCGCAGTGCCTGACTTCGGCAAAGACTTTGATGCAAAACCCGAAATAGCGTCTCTGTACTCTCCAGGCACGTGCAGGACCAATCACGTCATCGCACGTAGAGACATGGAGGAGAACAGCCTCAGTGCGATAGGCAGACAAGGTCTGGGGCTTAAGGTTTAAAATTTATAGGGTCCATGGTTGGCAGATCCTTCTTTTGAAGAGTGTTCACCTCACACTATATTTCTGTTTCCGCCAGTAGCGGCGGCGAGAATGCTGGGCTAGCACGGGCCCCTGGGTCAAAGTTGGCGACATACGGTTTGGAGTGCAACCATTGACCTGCAACCATGCTGGAAAATACAAGACATTGCACTTCGGCTGAAACGCTATCTGCAAACCTATCCACGGAGCCACCTATCCATCGATCAACCTTCCCACCGACCCACCCATTCTTGCAGAGGTGATTGCGTGATGGTACGTACACGCAACGGGACATCGGCATTTGCCGGGGTACCACCCTAAACCCTATAAACCCTAGACCCTAAACCCGAGAAACAATTAGGAATGACCTGCGACGCCCTGAACTCTGTACAGGTATGGAATTACCACTCAAAAGCCCTGTTTGGCATGGCTTCCGGCAGCTAACTCCAGGAAAGTACGACAACTGCACGCTCTGAGTAATTTCGGGGCCTGAATAATTAGAAGAGGGTCTTGGGTTGTTTTGTTTATTTATAAAAAATAGATAAAGGGACCCTAATAGAATACTGTTAGTAATTATTCCCCCTATAATAAGCATGCATGCGTGGCGAAGATCTCGCCGAGCGGCACCGACTCGCGCTCAAATGCGGACCATTGCGTGGCGGTTGGCACGGGCCTCTGACACACAACAAGGGCACAGGACATGTTTTTCGGAATTTCACAAAAAAGGCAGAAAGTCCCCTAAACCCTAAACCCTAGACCCTAGACCCTAAACCCTAAGCCAGTAAACCCTAAACCCTAAACCCTAAACCCTAAACCCTAAACCCTAAACCCTAAACCCTAAACCCTAACCTTGAAACCCTAAACCCTAAACCCTAGACCCGAAACCCTCAAAACGATGCCAGGAATCTGGGGCCCTTGACAAAATACTCATCAGAAGATTCCAAGCCCGAAAGGGTTTAGGGTTTAGGGTTCAGGGTTTAGGGTTTAGGGTTTAGGGTTTAGGGGTTTGGGGCCGCAACTCAAGCTCCCGAACCCTGCCTAGACGCTTCTTTGAGCTTCGATTTTTAGCGCTCTAATTCGCCCGGAGCCCTTCCAGGTCTGGGTTGATCTTAAAAGATGCACCCTTCTTGGGCTAGACCCAAGAGTAACCTAGTAAAAAACAAGGGTTTAGGGTTTTAGGGTTTAGGGTTTAGGGTTTAGAGTTTAGGGTTTAGGGTTTAGGGTTTGAACGGGCTTGTATGGGAACCAAAACCCCAAATCAAGGGCATAAGGGCGTACTCTGGGTCCTAGTTAGTTCGTGTCCGTTCTGAAGTACGCTCCTACATTCTAAGGCACCCAAAAAAGAGCGACCCCTTATAAACCCTCTTTTTACCCTATGCAACCCAAGGGCCCATACCTCAGAACCCTTCAAAAGAAGGTAAGGGACCATACTAAGTTAAGGGCCCATGAAACGACCCTCAGAAAGATACCCATGGAAGGCCAGTATGAATCCCAAACCCTCACAGCCGAAACCCCTACACCCTCGAAGTCTTGAACCTTCACCCTAAACCCCTGAAGCCCCAAAACAACCCGAACCCCTTAAGCCTCTAAAAGCATACAGCCCAGACAAAAGCCCGAAACAAAAACTTCAGCCCTAAACCCTTTCAACTCTCAAAAAACCCTTAAACAACCCGACCCTGAACCCTACCTAAACCCTGAACCCCAAACACCAAACCCTAAACCCTAAACCCTACACCCCAAACCCTCAACCCCAAACCCCAAGCCCCAAACCCTAAACCCCAAACCCTAAATCATAAACCCTAAGCCCCGGTTGAGTTTCCCCGCGTCCAGCTCCAACTCTAGGTCGAGCTCCAGGTCTTCGTGGGACTTGTTCTGCGTCGCGAGTCGGGGGTTCAGGTTTAGGGTTTAGGGTTTAGGGTTTAGGGTTTAGGGTTTAGGGTTTAGGGTTTAGGGTTTAGGGTTTAGGGTTTAGGGTTTAGGGGTTAGGGCTTAGGGCTTAGGGCTTAGGGCTTAGGGCTTCGGGCTTTACAGGGTTTATGGGGCTTCCAGGGTTTTTTTCGTGCAATAAGTGCTTGTTTGCGTTCAGCCTTGAGGCTTTATGGCGTAGAGGGCTTGTAGGGCTCATAAGAGTTTCAGTGCCTCAGGTGCTTTCTAGGGTTTCTAGGTGCCTTTTGGTGCTTTTTTTTTGGGTTTGTAGTTCTGCGACAACGTGCAAGAGGCCAAATCCCGAACAACAGAAAAGACTGGCTGGTTCCCAGGGAATGAGGGAATGAGGTGCCCTAACTAATCCCTTAAGAAATCTACCCCTAAACCCTAAACCCTAAACCCTAAACCCTAAACCCTAAACCCTAAACCCTAAACCCTAAACCCGCCTAAACCCTAAACCCTAAACCCTGAACCCCAATTCCCTCATTCCCTACGAAGAACCAGGTGGAAGAGGTCAGGGCTCGGGGGTGGCTGAGGGAAGGAGAGCGGAAAATTTAGTATCTAGCCAGGCTACCCCCCAACAACCCCACTCAAACCCCAAACCCTATACGCCCTCTGCAGAGCAAGTTATCAAACCCTAAACCCTAAACCCTAAACCCTAAACCCTAAACCCTAAACCCTAAACCCTAAACCCTAAACCCTAAACCCTAAACCCTAAACAAAGCTCCGGCCTCCCAGGCCCACATGAAGCTCAGGTAGTGCTGGTGCAGTTTTCGTGCATCGATGACCTCGGCACCCCAGGGTTTAGGGTTTAGGGTTTAGGGTTTAGGGTTTAGGGTTTGGGGTTTGGGGTTTGGGGTTTGGGGTTCAGGGTTCAGGGTTTGGGGTTCAGGGCTTGGGGTTCAGGGCATTTAGGGCTTACAAGGTGTGGAGTCGTCGAGCTTAGGGTTTAAGGTCTGTAGAATTTAGGGCGATTCTGCTATGGTCCGTTCCTGCTAGCTTGGCGAAGCAAACAACCCTCTGGCTCTTAATTCGTAGGGAATGAGGGAATGGTACCCTAATCCCTTAAAGGGTATATGCAGGGCCCTAATTCCCTCATTCCCTACTAAGAACCCCCCCAGACAAAAGGCGACAGTGTAAACCCTAGACTCTGACTAGGTCAAGCCCCGCATTAAGGTTTAGGTTTTTTGAGGTTTAGGGAGTTTTGTTTGTCTGGCATAGCGCAACTCCCCTGAGGGGACCGTTGCATACTACTGCTGTTCCTCAGGGATAGACAAAAGGAAGTTGAGACCCGCTTCGAAAGCATCAAACCCGGTCACTGCACTTGGAACCCACCAAAAACTATAATTGCTGCTGTGTCTTAGGACTCATAATGCCTAAACAGTAAAAGCTCTTTCCAAGTACCCGTAAACCCTAAACCCTAAACCCTAAACCCTAAACCCCGAACCCCAAACCCTCAGAAGATGGGGAGGGCATCCGGCGCAACGTTTGCCCCTCGGAGGCCCCCGCGGAGCCCGCATGCGTAGCGAGGCCTTTCGCACCGTCCTCCGGCAAACTCCCTCTAAACTGGGGTTTAGGGTTTAGGGTTTAGGGTTTAGGGTTTAGGGTTTAGGGTTTAGGGTGTAGGGTTAAACTCGGAGACTTAGGCTTGCAGGGAGGGGCCTAGCAAGGTTGCGATGTTTTTGGTTAGGGGGTTATAGTGCTTCCAGTCTATAAGCCTTGATGATGAAGCTGGCTTGAGGTATAGCTGCGCGTTTGGATCTAGGGTGAACCGCGAACTTATGTGTTTGTCTACACACACACCCATGGACATATATGTATATATATATGTGAGAGGGACCTTTTGGGTCCATTTCACGTATATCACTTGTATGAGGAATTTAATTTATTTACCTATTAATTTCTTTAATTTCTTTAATTTCTGGGGCTCTCTTAGGGAAATAAATGAAATTAAAGAAATTAATTAATTTCATTAATTTCTTTAATTTCTGGGCCTCTCTGTGCGAAATTAAAGAAATTAATGAAATTAATTAATTTCTTTAATTTCATTAATTTCTTTAATTTATTTTAATTAGTCCCGTGAGCCGGGGGGGCTCCCCCAATTAATTTCTTTAATTTCTTTAATTTCTGGGCCTCTCTGTGAGAAATTAAAGAAATTAATTCCGGTAGCCCTTCGGGCTTGCGAGACTAATTAAAAGAAATTAATGAAATTAAAGAAATTAAAGAAATTAAAGAAATTAAAGAAATTAATGAAATTAATTAATTTCTTTAATTTCTTTAATTTCTGGGCCTCTCTGTGAGAAATTAAAGAAATTAAAGAAATTAATTAATTTCATTAATTTCTTTAATTTCTGGGCCTCCCTGTGAGAAATTAAAGAAATTACAGAAATTAATTAATTTCATTAATTTCTTTAATTCTCTGTGCGAAATTAAAGAAATTAAAGAAACTAATTAATTTCTTTAATTTCATTAATTTCATTAATTTCTTTAATTTATTTTAATTAGTCCCGTGAGCCGGGGGGGCTACCCCAATTAATTTCTTTAATTTCTTTAATTTCTGGGCCTCTCTGTGAGAAATTAAAGAAATTAAAGAAATTAATTCAGGTAGCCCTTCGGGCTTGCGAGACTAATTAAAAGAAATTAAAGAAATTAAAGAAATTAAAGAAATTAATGAAATTAATTAATTTCTTTAATTTCTTTAATTTCTGGGCCTCTCTGTGAGAAATTAAAGAAATTAAAGAAATTAATTAATTTCATTAATTTCTTTAATTTCCGGGCCTCTCTGTGAGAAATTAAAGAAATTAAAGAAATTAAATAATTTCATTAATTTCTTTAATTTCTGGGCCTCTCTGTGCGAAATTAAAGAAATTAAAGAAATTAATTAATTTCTTTAATTTCATTAATTTCATTAATTTCTTTAATTTATTTTAATTAGTCCCGTGAGCCGGGGGGCCCCCAATTAATTTCTTTAATTTCTTTAATTTCTGGGCCTCTCTGTGAGAAATTAAAGAAATTAAAGAAATTAATTCCGGTAGCCCTTCGGGCTTGCGAGACAAATTAAAAGAAATTAAAGAAATTAAAGAAATTAAAGAAATTAATGAAATTAATTAATTTCTTTAATTTCTTTAATTTCTGGGCCTCTCTGTGAGAAATTAAAGAAATTAAAGAAATTAATTAATTTCATTAATTTCTTTAATTTCTGGGCCTCTCTGTGCGAAATTAAAGAAATTAAAGAAATTAATTAATTTCTTTAATTTCTTTAATTTCTGGGCCTCTCTGTGCGAAATTAAAGAAATTAAAGAAATTAATTAATTTCTTTAATTTCATTAATTTCATTAATTTCTTTACTTTATTTTAATTAGTCCCGTGAGCCGGGGGGGCCCCCCCAATTAATTTCTTTAATTTCTTTAATTTCTGTGCCTCTCTGTGAGAAATTAAAGAAATTAAAGAAATTAATTCCGGTAGCCCTTCGGGCTTGCGAGACTAATTAAAAGAAATTAAAGAAATTAAAGAAATTAAAGAAATTAATGAAATTAATTAATTTCTTTAATTTCTTTAATTTCTGGGACTCTCTGTGAGAAATTAAAGAAATTAAAGAAATTAATTAATTTCATTAATTTCTTTAATTTCTGGGCCTCTCTGTGAGAAATTAAAGAAATTAAAGAAATTACTTAATTTCATTAATTTCTTTAATTTCTGGGCCTCTCTGTGCGAAATTAAAGAAATTAAAGAAATTAATTAATTTCTTTAATTTCATTAATTTCATTAATTTCTTTAATTTATTTTAATTAGTCCCGTGAGCCGGGGGGGCCCCCCCAATTAATTTCTTTAATTTCTTTAATTTCTGGGCCTCTCTGTGAAAAATTAAAGAAATTAAAGAAATTAATTAATTTCATTAATTTCTTTAATTTCGGGGCCTCTCTGTGAGAAATTAAAGAAATTAAAAGAAATTAATTAATTTCATTAATTTCTGTAATTTCTGGGCCTCTCTGTGCGAAATTAAAGAAATTAAAGAAATCAATTAATTTCTTTAATTTCATTAATTTCATTAATTTTTGTTTTTTTTTTTCTTTTTTGTGTTGTGTTGTTTTTTAAGTTTTTAATAGTCCCGGTGAGCGGGGTGGGGCCCCCCAATTAAGTCCTTGAATTTCTTTAATTTGTGGCCCTCTGTGAGAAATTAAAGCAATTAAAGAATTAATAATTGCATAATTTCTTTTTTTTTTTGTGGCTTTTTTTTTTGTAATTTCTGGCCTCGCCGTGAGAAATTAACGAAATTAAATAATTTCATTATTCTTTTTTAATTTTCTGGGCCTCTCTGTGCGAATAAGAAATAAAGAAAATTACTTAAGTTTCTTTATCATTAATTTATTAATTTCTTTAATTATTTAATTAGTCCCGTGAGCCGGGGGGGGGCCCCCAATTAATTTCTTTAATTTCTTTAATTTCTGGGCCTCTCTGTGAGAAATTAAAGAAATTAAAGAAATTAATTAATTTCATTAATTTCTTTAATTTCTGGGCCTCTCCGTGAGAAATTAAAGAAATTAAATAATTTCATTAATTTCTTTAATTTCGGGGCCTCTCTGTGCGAAATTAAAGAAATTAAAGAAATTAATTAATTTCTTTAATTTCATTAATTTCTTTAATTTATTTAAATTAGTCCCGTGAGCCGGGGGGGCTCCCCCAATTAATTTCTTTAATTTCTTTAATTTCTGGGCCTCTCTGTGAATTCGCTGCTTCCAAAAGCATCGCAAATACCATGGTCCCCGAATTCGCTGTTTCCAAAACCATCGCAAGGAGCTTCCGTGGCTGGTTCCCAAAGCATCGCAAATACCATGGTCCCCGAATTCGCTGGTTCCAAACCATGGCAAATACCATGGTCCCCGAATTCGCTGTTTCCAAAACCATCGCAAATACCATGGTCCCCGAATTCGCTGTTTCCAAAACCATCGCAAATACCATGGTCCCCGAATTCGCTGGTTCCAAAAGCATCGCAAATACCATGGTCCCCGAATTCGCTGCTTCCAAAAGCATCGCAAATGCCATGGTCCCCGAATTCGCTGGCTCCAAAAGCATCGCAAATACCATGGTCCCCGAATTCGCTGGTTCCAAACCATGACAAATACCATGGTCCCCGAATTCGCTGGTTCCAAAACCATCGCAAATACCATGGTTAATGATTTCGCAAAATCACATGGTGCTCCAATGCCGAGCGTGCGAAAACATCGCAAATTTCATTGTTATTTAATTCCCGGCGTGCGAAACTCACTTCGGTCAGATTTCACTGTGCTTCTCTGCTCTTTGAAGCTCCAAGGTCTTCTTGCCAACCTCGCTCTTCTGTCCTTTTTTCTTTGAAAGGCGCTCTGGAGTGTGAGCTTGGACTTCAGAGCGACTGCCGATGATGCTCATGGCTGACGGCTCTCGCGTTAGATGTTTTTGTCTTTTCTTTCATAGCATCGCGTTGACAGGACGTGCGCAGCCGAGTCGGGTGCATGCAAGTGAAGTTCATACAGTTCAAGTCCGTTTACTTCAGATCTATTGAATGCCAATGAAGTGTATAGAGTTGACCACAAGTGCATGGCATTCAACTCAACACACTTGAGTGCCATGCAGTTCGAGTGCATACACGTCCAGTATACAAGTGCAGTATACAAGTGAGTATGCAACCATATAAGTGCATACACTTAAGTGCATACACTTGTCCAAGTGCATACAGTTCGAGCGCACAGAGTCAAGTGCATAGACTCAACGCACCGCAAATCGATGCTTTCGGGCCAATCGTCTTCTAGTTTAAATTAGTCCCGTGAGCCGGGTGGGCTCCCCCAATTAATTTCTTTAATTTCTTTAATTTCTGGGTCTCTCTGTGAGAAATTAAAGAAATTAAAGAAATAAAAAAGAAATTAAAGAAATTAATTCAGGCAGCCGTTCGGGCTTGCGAGACTAATTAAACGAAATTACAGAAAGTAAAGAAATTCAAGAAATTGAGGGAGTTAAAGAAATTAAAGGTTTTCAGAAATTCAAACAATAAAGAAATCAAAGAAATTAAAGAAATTAATGAAATTCATGAAACTAATTCCGGCAGCTGTTCGGGCTTGCGAGATTAATGAAAACAAATTAAAGAAATTCACAATTCATTAATTTCCGTAACTTCTTCCTGTCTGTGAGAAAAACAAGAAATGCAAGAAGTTAATTCCGGTAGTCGTTCGGGCTTACCAAAAGCAAAGGAGAATCACGTCCCATTGAAAGATAGACGAGTTGTGTCTTTGTACGTTGCGAGGTGGGGGAGCTCTTTCACAAGAGGTAGGTAGAGGACTTTCTCATGTCCGGCAAAGAGATAGAGACGATCTTTCATGACCCGCTACGAGATAGAGGAGCCTCTTTCATGTAAAGGGTAGGAAACGGTAGAGCTGCGAGCTCGTCTACCCATTGACGGGAAATGAGCAAGACAGGACATTAGAGTGCTCTTGTAGCTTGTATGAGTGAATTCTTGTCATTGAAAAAGGGGAGCTCTTTCGCAAGCGGTAAAGTAGAGAACTCTCTCATTTGCTGGAAAGTCTTTCATGACCTATTGCGAGATAAAGAAGCTCTGCCACGTAGAAGGTAGCAAACGGTAGAGCTGAGACGCTGAGAGCTCCTCTACCTAGGGACCTAGTGACGGGGAACCAAAAGGATAGGATATGAGAGAGCTCTCCTGAAGGAGTTCTTCAATCTCTGATTAGGAGATGAATGAGCTCCTGTCTCTTCTCATACGTAATGACAGACAGGAAATGAACGATGCCCTCGAGCTTTTAACGCATCAAGAAAAAGCTCCTCTATCCCCTACAAGAGTGGGAGAGAGGGAAGCCCTCTCTGACCTATTAGGAGATAGAAGAGCTTGCTCATTGCAAAATATCAAGAGGAGGAGCTCTTGCAGAAGTCATGACCTGTTAGGAGCCAGAGGAGATAGAAGAGCTTGCTCATTGCAAAAGGGGAAGCGGAGGAGCTCTTGCAGAAGAGGCAAGGAGCTCCTTCACTTGCTACAAAGACACAGAGGAGCTTTCAGACGACGTATATTCAGAGATAGCGAAACTCGATCACGTAGAGATAGAGACTCTCTTAATAGAGACTAATGAGTTATGTCATGTCTCATTTATCGGACAGAGCATGGCCCAGGGCGACCTTCAAAACTCTTCATTGATAGAGAAGCTATTTCGGAAAACAAACATGGTGGAGAACTCTCTCATTCCTGCAATGTGATACAGGAGGTCTCTCATGACCTCTTGTGAGATAGAGACCGGTTGCATCAGGGAAGTTTTCCCTGGAAACCCTTTGCTATTCCCTTACTTTGGTGCTGAAACCATCACGTTCTTGTTCCTTAATGCCCCAGTAAACCCTTGGAGAAAGAGGTGTTTTCAAGATGTGGTGGGGTATCTCATGTAGGAATGTACAATGGTTAGACACTAGCGCTCTTGCTTTCAAGAAGCAGTCTTGCAAGTAATGGCTCTGGGTTATGTCACGGGTTTGTTACGGTAATAGGCAGACTACACAAATACACCCTCCATTAAATTCCCGTAGCCCTATAAACCCTACACCCTGCACGCGAATCCTGAGCCCCCTAAGACTCCTATGCCCCCTACGATGAGATATAGTTCATGGGAGAGCTCTTATACCGTTTATGAATGCATTCTTCTATCTTTGAGATGAAAGAGCTCCTCTATCTTCTCATAGGAAATGAAAGAGATCCTGCATATGAAAAGAAAAGACCCTTCGAGAAAAGTTAAAGAATGGTAACGAATCCATGTCATCAATCTTTTCATGCGTAATGAGAGCGCTCCACACTCTTAATGGGACATGAAAGAGCTCCTCCATTTCTTTGAAATCAAAACCTTGCTTTCTCCCTGAGTGACAAAGATCTCTTGGAAATGAGAGATCTCTGCTACCACTTTCGAAAAAATGAGCTCCTATATCTCGGAGTCGGAAAGATAAAGATGTGAAAAGGAGCCCTCCCAAACCTACGAGGCGCCAGAGCACCCGCCCGCAGCTTTTCAAGCAGGAGAAAGGCTCTTTCGTAAGGGGCGGAGGAGCTCTGTCATTCCCTCAACCAGAGGGAGGGGAGCCCTCTCATGACCTATTCAAGAGAGAGGAGATAGCAGAGCTTGCTCATTGCTCTTTAGGATGCGGAGGAGCTTTTGCACAAGAGGCAAGGAGCTCTTCTACTTCTACAAACGCATAGAAGAGCGTTTAGATGACCTGTTACGAAATAGAATAAATGCTGTCTCACGTAAGCGAGAGAGACTGATGAGTTATGCGACGCTCCATTTCAGGGATAGGCCTTCGAAACCTTCAATTAGGGTTGATCTCTCGCAAAAGGTAAAAGAGCTATGTCATTTCCTACGAAGCGATAAGCAGCCTAGAGACAATCGGCTTCTCTCATGTTTGCTTCATGGATAGAGAAGCTTTTCTCAACCAAAACCAAAGAGACGGATCATGTCCCATTGAAAGATAGACGAGTTCTGTCTTTGTACGTTACGAGGTGGGGGAGCTCTTTCACAAGAGGTAGGTAGAGGACTCTCTCATGTCCGGCAAAGAGATAGAGACGATCTTTCATGACCCGCTACGAGATAGAGAGCCTCTTTCATGTAAAGGGTAAGATATAGAAGAGCTGTGAGCTCCTTTACCTATCGACGGGAACTCTTATAGCTTTCATGAATGAGTTCTTGCCAGTGAACAAAGGGAGCTCTTTCACAAAGGGTAGATAGAGACCTCTCTCATTTCCTGTAAAAGAAAGAGGAGGTCTCTCACGACCTGATTATTGCGAGATAGAGAAGCTATGTCATATAAAGATAAGAAATGGTAGAGCTGAGGACTCCTCTGCCTAGTGACGGGAAATCAGTTAGATAGGACATGAGACAACTCTCATACATTTCTTATGAATGAGTTCTTCAATCTCTGAATAGAAAATGAATGAGCTCCTGTGTCTTCGCATACGAAATGACAGTGTGGAAATGAGCTGTCTCATGACCTGTTAGGAAACAGAGGAGATAAAGAGCTTGCTCATTGCAAAAGAGGAAGCGGAGGGCTCTTGCAGAAGAGGCAAGGAGCTCCTTCACTTGCTGCAAAGATACAGAGGAGCTTTCAGATGACCTATTCAGAGATAGCGAAACTCGATCACGTAAACGATAGAGATTGAAAAGTTATGTCATGCCCCATTTCAGGGATAGAGAATGGCCTTCCAGACTTTCATTTCGAATAAAGGAGAGATCTGTCACAGAAAGGTAGAAGAGCTATTCATTTCTTATTATATCACGGGTAGACAAGCTTTTTCTCAAATACAAACAAAAAACCTGGCTCATGCACCATTGAAAGATAGACGAGTTCTGTCACTCTCGATCACAAGGTGGAGGAGCTCTTTCACACGAGGTAGGTAGAGCACGCTCTCTTTTCTTGCAAAGAGATAGAGAAGATCTGTCATGACTCCATGAACCGTTACGAGATAGAGAAGCCTCTTTCATGTAAAAGATAGGTGATGGCAAACGAGAAATAGGAACCAAAGGAGATAGAAGAGGTTGCTCATTGCAAAATAGGAAGCGGAGGAGCTATTGCAGAAGAGGCAAGCAGCTCCTTCACTTGCTGCGCAGACACAAAGGAGCTTTCAGATGACCTGTTCAGAGATAGCGAAACTCTCTCACGTAAACGATAGAGACTGATGAGTTGTGTCCCCATTCAAGGGATAGAGAATGGCCTTCCAAACTTTCATTTCGGGTAAAGAAGAGATCTGTCGCAAAAATGTAGAAGAGCTATGTCATTTCTTATGCATCGATAAACGGCTACTCGCATGATTTCTTCATCGATAGAGAAGCAGCTATTTCTGAATAGAAATTCACAATGGAGCTGTCTCATGTCCCAGTGAAAGATAGACGAGTTGTGGCATTTGATTTTGAGGTGAAGGAGCTCTTTCACAAGAGGTAGGTAGAGGACTCTCTAATGTTCTGCAAAAAGATAGAGACAATCTTTCTTGACCCGCTACGAGATAGAGGAGCCTCTTCCATGTAAAGGGTAGGATGTGGTAGAGCTGTGAGCTCCTCTACCTATCGACGGGGAATTAACAAGAAAGTACATTCGAGAGCTCTTACAGCTTCTATGAATGAATTCTTGTGATTGAACAAAGGGAGCTCTTTCACAAAAGGTAGATAGAGACCTCTCTCATTTCCTGCAAAAGAAAGAGGAGGTCTCTCATGACCTATTGCGAGATAGAGAAGCTATGTCATATAAAAGATACGAAATGGTAGAGCTGAGCGCTGGTGACGGCAAATGAACTAGGTAGGACATGAGAGAGCTCTTATACATTGTATGAGAGATTTCTTATATCTATATCTCTTGTGAACGAGTTCTTCAATCTCTGACTAGGAGATGAATGAGCTCCTGTATCTTCTCATACGAAATGACAGAATGGATATAAATGATGTCTTCTAGCTGTTAACGCAACATGAAAAAACCTCCTCTATCCCCTAAAAGAGAAGGAGAGAGGGAAGCCCGCTCATGACCTATTAGGAACCAGAGGAGATAAAAGAGCTTGCTCATTGCAAAATAGGAAGCGGAGGGCTCTTGCAGAAGAGGCAAGGAGCTCCTTCACTTGCTGCAAACATACAGAGGAGCTTTCAGATGACCTATTCAGAGATAGCGAAACTCTATCACGTAAACGATAGCGAGAGATGCGTTATGTCATGTCCCATTTGATGGACAGAGAATGGCCCAGAGTGGCCTTCAAAACTCTTCATTGATAGAGAAGCTGCGAAGCTATTTCTGAAAATCGACATAGAAGAGAACTCTCTCATTTCCTGCAGCGTGAAAAAGGAGGTCTCTCATGACCTATTGCGAGATAGAGAAATTTCAGGTAAGAGTTAGGTAATGGTAGAGCTGGGCACGCCTCTGCCTCTTGACGAGAAATGAGCTCGTGTATACTTCATGAATGCGTTCTTCTATCTCTCAGATGAAAGAGCTCCTCGATCCTTCTTATAGGGCATGAAAGAAATCCTGTGTTCGAACTGAAAAGACCCTTTGATAAGCAAAAGAAAAAGGGAAACGAATCGATGCCTTCTATCTTTTAGTGCAGAGCTTCTCACTTCTAATGCGACATGATACAGCTCCTCTATTTTCTTGGAAATGAAACAGGTTGCGTTCTCTCCTGAGTGAAAGATGTCTCTGTCGTGGAAATGAGATCTCCTCTATGTTTCTAAGAAATGAGATAGCTCACCTCTACCTCGTAATCGGAAATGAGAGAGCCCTTCGCCCCTCTTCAGGCTATGAAACAACTTGTCTATCTCTTACTTCAAAGTGTGCTAGAGCTACATGGCTGCACTTGCTGGCGCCGGTGCACACACAGACCAAACCTTCACTATTACTGTTACTACTACTAATACTATTACTAGAATTATTACTATTCCTATTCCTATTACTATTACTAGTACTATTATTATTCCTATTACAATTACGGTCAGTATTATTATACTCATAATAATATTAAAATTATTATTATTATTGCACTACTACTGAAAGAAGAACCAGCCGTGAAATAGACCCTAAAGGTCTCGGCCACATATATATATATATATACACGTAGTATCCCACACGTACAAAAAACAAATCCAAACTAGCATGTGCCAATGGCTAATGATATGTCAATGAGCTCACATATACATATGTACATGTATACATATGTGGATACAAATATTCGCTATGTTCATATACACATGTATAGCGCATACGCATACAATATACAACCCGAGACCCTAACCCCCTGAACACACACACACACACAGGGACACACACGGAGAGAGAGGAGAGAGAGAGAGAGAGAGAGAGAGACACACACACACACACACGCGCACACACACCCTCACACGCACACACGCACACGCACACGCACACGCACACACGCACACACGCACACACGCACACCCGCACACGCACACGCACACGCACACACGCACACACGCACACACGCACACGCACACACGCACACACGCACACACGCACACCCGCACACGCACACGCACACGCACACGCACACGCACACGCACACGCACACCCACAGAGACAGAGACAGAGACAGAGACACAGAGACACACCAGAAACCCTGAACCCAACCTGCCTCAACCCCCAGAATCGCCAAACTCCCCAAAACACCACCTGCGAGACGCAACCCGCAAGCCCCTATTTTGGGGCTGACGGCTAGACCAACGGTTTTTGGACGGTTTGTCGTTTAGATTCACAATCTTAGGTTGGACTAAGCATTCGGGCTTCTATAGGGTTTAGGGCTAGGTAGGGCAAGGATCTACTGGAGGTTCATGGTACTTAAGTGCCTGAATGTGGTGAGACTTGGGTTATAAGTACATTAATTATTGGGTTATTAAGTACCACGAACCTCCCAGTAGGGTCACACGAAGCGTGTTGGGTTGAGTTGGAGCTCCAGGTACTTCTCGGCGAAGATCATGGCGCTCGACAGTGTCAGCACGACCTGGGAAGGGCTGCCTGCTTCTCGGCTCCTTGGTCCTAAAGCCCCTAGAAGCTCAAGAACTCAACCCTAACCCCTAAACCCGAAAGTCATAAGAGACCTCAGATCCTTTAACTTCAACCTTAAGACCTAGCTCAACCCTCGGCAGTAAAGCTGAAGAAATGTAATCCCACAAGCCTCGAGAGCAAGAGCGAGAGCGAGAGCGCGAGAGAGAGAGAGAGAGAGAGAGATGTAAGCTCTCCTAAAGCAAGAAGCCATGTACAATTGCCTATAGTCTCAAGGAGGGCCCCTAAACCCTGAACCCTGAACCCTGAACCCTAAACCCTAAACCCTAAACCCTAAACCCTAAACCCTAAACCCTAAACCCTAAACCCTAAACCCTGTTCGAACATAGGCCTCCAAAGCAACCTTGCACAAAGCCCCCCCCTGCACTTGACCATGGCCACCAGGCAAACCAATCTGCTCAGTCCTTGGACGCACTTGCCCTAAACCCCAAACCCTAAAACCCTAAACCCTAATTAAACCGTAAACCCTAATTAAACCCTAAACCCTAAACCCTAAACCTGAGGCCTTAATGACCCTGACCCCCCAAACCCTAAACCCTGAACCCTCAACCGAAAACCCTGGACCCGCAACAGCAAAGCTTCAAACCCAAACCCTCAACCCCAAGCCCTAAACCCCAAGCCCTAAACCCCAAGCCCTAAACCCCAGACCCTAAATCCCCAAACCTCAACCCCAAACCCTAAGCCCTAAAGCCTGAAGACTAAACCCCCAAAATCCTAAACCCCCAAAGCCTCAACCCCAAGCCCTAAACCCTAAACCCTAAACCCCAAACCCTAAACCCTGGCCCTAAACCCTAAACCCCAAACCCTCAAGTGAAGGGAGGTGGGAAGCCCTTGGGGCCTCGTCATGCTCCTCAAACTTCTCATTGATGCCTGGGAACCTCAGGATCCGGCGGGTAGCTCCATGAGACGGTTTAGGGTTTAGGGTTTATTTGTGGGGGTTTGGGGGTTTGGGGTTTAGGGCTTGGGGGTTTGGGGTTTAGGGCTAGGGTTTAGGGTTTGGGGTTTTGGGGCTTAAGATTTGGTGTTCAGGACACCTTGAGGCACTAAGCCCTGAACCCTGAACCCATACGTAACCTTCTCCCTGACCCCTTGCAAAACCCTCAACCCTTTTTGCAGATCCATGTGGGCATGTACGGCTTGTGACCTGGCGTTTGCTAGACAGGTCTGAGGTTTAGGGTTTGGGGCATCATTCGTTGTTGAGGGCACCTGGCAGCACTCTGCCCAGGCCAGCAAGTTGTTCATCAGGCTCCATCGAGCAAGTACGTCGTATGCGCCATGCGGTGGGCAACTAAGATGGAGAACCCCTGAAGATCGCAGGCCAAAGATTAGCGCCACCTGCGCTGCTTCGTCTGTTTCATTGCAGCACTTGGGTAGCTCCCCTAAACCCTAAACCCTAAACCCTAAACCCTAAACCCTAAATTAGGGCGCCGTACTATACAACGATATATAATCGAGGGGGACCCAAACAAGGGACCCTGGAGAACGTATCCCTCTGCACCCGGCAGATCCCTTAGCACCGTGCTTCCTTAGGGGTTTCGGGTAAACCCTAAACCCTAAACCTTAAACCCTAAACCCGAAACCCCTAAACCCTAAACCCTAAACCCCTAAAACCCCTAAAGCCCTAAACCCTAAACCCTAAACCCTAAACCCTACACTGAAGGACCCCCCAAGAGCCCATTTTTCTCGGAGTTTTTTGTGTGCCGGCTGCTTAGGGTCGCCCAAACCCCTGAGCTCAACCATCGTGCTCGTGTGGGAGTCTCCGGGTGAGGCTTGCGATGTAGGCCATCCCCAACCATCCCAAGAAATACCTACTTGGAGATTCATGGGTACATCTAACTCCATAACTGCAAGTACTTACATCCTACTTACAGGCCTTACGGGACCTTAGAAGTACTGTGATAATTGGGTTACAAGTACCCTGAAACTCCAAGTAAGAGCCTCGAAAGCAAAACCACCCAAAGCCGCCCTAAGCCCGAACACCTTTCAAAACAGTAAACCCTAAACCCAAAACCCTGAACCCCAAACATCTTCAGGAAGAGGTTTGAACGCAGCCCCCAAAAAGCCCCAAAACCGAAACCCTTCAAAGCCCTCAATCCCTAAACCCTCAATCCCTAATCCCTAAACCTTAAACCCTAAACCCTACCATTTAAGGGTATATCACATCTCGGGATCCAAGCCAGAGCTCGCGGGCCACGTCCGAGCCACGCCGATCTGGTTGCTGAGGGTCTTATGGTGGGGGGGAGTGTAGGGCTTAGGGTTTAGGGTTTAGGGTTTAGGGTTTAGGGTTTAGGGTTTAGGGTTTAGGGTTTAGGGTTTCCGGTTTAGGGTTTAGGGTTTAGGCATTGAAGGTTTTTAGGGCTGCTAAGGCTCTTGCTGTAGGGTTTATAGGGTTTGGGGCTCTCCGGATTTAGGGCTTAGGGATGCGGGCTGCCCCATGAGGGCCCTAGACACCATCAAGCTGAATAACGCGGGAACCTAAACTTTAAACCCTACACCCTGAACCCCAAACCCTATAAACCCTAAACCCTGCAATTGTTTCGAGAAGTTTAGGGCTTAGGGTCTTCAGACCTACTCAACGATGGGGCTCTGGAGGATTGTATGGCTCTAGGATCTGAAGAACTAGGGTCCATACCCTGTACTCTCAACCCTAAACAGCCTTAGACCCTAAACCCTGAACTCTAAACCTCAAACCCTAGGCCCGAAAAAGCCGTGCATTCAACGCCCCAAGCCTGCTCTCAAAACAAGATGCAGCAGAACGCTGTGTCGCGGAACTTGCGCCCGACGTCCCAAAAAGCCCTAAACTGGAGTTTTGGGGCTTGTGTGCTTGGGGTTTAGGGGGTTTAGGGTTGAGGGGGTGCAATTCGGGGGTTTAGGGGGGTTTAGGGGATCTAGGATGTAGGGTGCAGGGTTTAACCCTCTCCCAAGAAACAGCAACCCTAAACCCTAAACCCTAAACCCTAAACAAAAAATGCCGGCCCTCTCTACTTGTCCATGCCGGGACGGCAGATTCCACAGACCGACAGCTCTTCGTCCTGGAGCACTTCCTTGGCGCACAAACAAAACACAAGACAATCCCTAGACCACCTATAACCTCTAAACCCTAAACCCTAAACCCTAAACCCTAAACCCTCAACCCTAAACCCTAAACCCTAAACCCTAAACCCTAAACCGAATCAAGAGACGAGGTAGACGGTTTGGCGCTTGGCAGCCTACGCATCAATAAGGGGGAAGCTTGTATGTTCAGGGCACTTCTAACCCCTAGGGTTTAGGGTTTAGGGTTTAGGGTTTAGGGTTTAGGGTTTAGGGTTTATCAAAACTGCACATATGAGCCCCCTAGGTCCTCTGAGTAGGTTCCAAGTACAGTCAGGGGTTCTAACCCTAAACCCTAAACCCCAAACCCTAAACCCTGAGCCCCATAACTGGGGTTCTAAATCACCCATGAACCTCCGAGGAGCACACCAGCGTTACGGCGCTTCGTGAGGACCTAAGCCCTCCCTAAATTCAACTAGGGCCCCCAAACAGCACATAAGTCAAAATTAGGATAGGGATATCCCATATTCTAAACCCCCTTATACTGAAGCCCAATAAGGAAGGGATATCTCTATAAAATGCTTATGCTTATGTCCTTTGTGGGTCCCTACCTAAACCCAAAACCCCAAACCCTAAAATTTTAAAGCCCCAAGACCTAAAGACGGCTGTCGGGCCAAAAAGAAAGGATCGAATAAACACAAACAACCGAAGGTTTAGGGTTTAGGGTTTAGGGTCTAGGGTCTAGGGTTTAGGTTTCGGGTTTAGGGCTTACTTCTTATTGATCCCTTTCATTTTGTTTGACCCTTTTCCATTTTTTGACCCCCTCTCCCAAGCCCTGAAGCCGAAACCCCAAGTGCTACTTCAGGAAGGCCTTGACCATAAACCCTAAGCCCTAAACCTTACTTAACCCCAAAGCCCTAAACCCTAAACCCTAAACCCTAAACCCTAAACCCTAAACCCTAAACCCTAAACCCTGAACCCTGAACCCTGAACCCTGAATCCTATACAACCCCTGGTTCTCGGAGGCCGACCCAAACGCTGATGTTCACCTGAGCTGCAGAGCAGAGGGTCCAGGGTCTAGGGTTTTCAGGGTTCTTAGGATTCTTAGGGTTTAGGGTTTAGGGTTTAGGGTTTAGGGTTTAGGGTCTAGGGCGACGGCTTGCTGGACCTCGGGGCTGGTGGAGGGCGCGCAGCCCGCAGGCTCGAGACATTTGGTGGTTCTGGGCATGCAAGGCAAGGCAGAGATACAGCACACATCTACTAGTTGCTTCAGAACCCCCCCCCCAAAAAAAAAAAAAAAAACGAAAATTAAAAAAACAAAATAAAATAACACACATACATATACATATACATATATATATATATTCCCTGCTAAGGGTAACGTAGGGATGGATATCTTGTATGCTTTGGGGGTTCTGAAGCAGATCGTACCTCAAAGTGCTCCACATACGGCACCACTAAGATCCGGTTTAGGGTTTAAGGTTCAGGGTTTAGGGCGTCCCATGGCTCCAAGAGTCCCAAAGCCCTAAACCCTAGCCCTAAACCCTGAACCCTAAACCTTAAACCCTAAACCCTAAACCCTAAACCTTAAACCCTAAACCCTAAAACCCATAAACAAGCCCCTAAAACTCTCTCTCTGTTGACCGGGAGGCCCAGATGTCGGGTACCCGGAAGTTGAACACCGGCACCCATCTGGAGGAAGCAGCTCTCAGGGTCTAGGAGGGTTTAGGGTTTAGGGTTTAGGGTTTAGGATTTAGGGTTTAGGGGGTTGACGGGGTTTGGGAGCTTCGGGTTTTTGGGGTTTCGGAGCTGCTCTTTTTGGGGTTTCAGGAAACTAGGGGGGCTTCAGGGGGTTTAGGAGTTCACGGGGTTTAGGCGGTTTAGGGGTTTTTAGGGGTTTTAGGGTTCAGGGATTTAGGCGTTTTTTGAGGTTTAGGAGTTTAGGGTTTAGGGGTTTTAGGGTTGAGGGTTCACGGATTAACGAGCTTTAGGAGTTAGGGAGTTTAGGTGTTCTTTCTATTCTTTATTATTCCGATTTTTATTATCATTCTTCTGATGATTATTATTATTACTATTATTATTATCATATTATTAATATTCTCATCACTATTATTAGTAGTTTTTCTTTTTTGGGGCAAGGGGAGGGTTAGGGCTTAGGAGGTTCGGGCTCAGAGGTTTAGAGTTTTTGCTTTTAGGGGAGAGAGAAGGGGAGGCAGAGGCTGATGCCAGAGGATCAGTTGAGGTTCCGGCTGGGGGTCTCCCACCTGGATGGAGGGGTAGGGCTTTAGGGTTTACAGGGTTTAGGGTTTAGGGTTTTTACGGTTGCTTATAGGGTGCGATTTGGGCTTCAGGGTTTAGGACGCCGGGCCTATCGGTGAAACAACATGAACAGAAACCGAAATGCAGGCAATATATCGCCCGACGTTTACATCCACAGGGGGCCCTACACAGACACTGACCCAGAAGGACAAGGACCCCGCATTGGACCCTCATTTAGAGAACTACCCACATAAGCACAAAAGGGTTTAGGAGGCATCAGGGCGTTTTAGGGTCAGATTTGATGGGGGCAAAGGAGCCAGAACTGGACCCAAACGCCCTCCCAATAGAACGGCCCAAAGGCTGAGGGCTGAGGGTTTGGATGTGGTGGTTTAGGGTTTAGGGTTTAGGGTTCAGGGTTCAGGGCTCAGGGCTTAGGGTTTAGGGTTTAGGGCTTTGGGCTTTGGGCTTTGGGCTTTGGGCCATCATCATGCGAACATTCCTCAACACTTCGCCCCAGAGTGCCTCGTGCCAATACAGCGATCCAGGTCCTCCTTCTTCTTGAACCCGCCTGGAGCACAGAAGACCCTAAACCCTAAACCCTAAACCCTAAACCCGGAACCCTAAACCCTAAACCCTAAACCCTGAAGACTCTCACAGACTCACAGACCCTGAGAACATGAGCCAGAAGTACAGCCACAAACACGAAGAGTCGTCCTAAACCCTTAACCCTGGACCCTAAACCGTTAGGTCTAGGATTACGCAAACGATGCAAAGTCGAGCGATGTCGAACGCGGCTGAACCAAAAAACAACCTCATAAACCCCCTTCCACCACCCCACCACAGCCAGAACGCCCAACCCTAAAACCTAAACCCAAAAGGGGTTTGTACCTTAGGGGTTCTGGGCGCTTTGGGGTTTAGGGTACCCGTCATAAACCCTAAACCCTAAACCCTAAACCCCAAACCCGTAAAGTTTAGGGGCCTTAGGGGGTTTTGGGGGTGTAGAGAAGCCCGAAGCCCAAGGCAATCAGCTCAGGTAGCTGCAGAAAAGGCTGAGGCCCTTCTCGTGTGGCACCTTGGGCTTAGGGTTTAGGGTTTAGGGTTTCGGATTTAGGGTTTAGGGTTTAGGGTTTAGGGGGGGGGGGGGGGGGTGGTTTGCGTTCAGGGTTTGGGGTTTGGGGTTTGGGGCTTAGGGGTTTGGGGGTTAGGGTTTAGCGTTTAGGGTTTGGAGTTTGGGGTTTAGGGTTTGGGAGGACCTTGTTTAGGAACGTTGTTCGTGGAGCTTACAGGGCCTACAGCAGGCCAAGGAAAATTAGGGCCGCTTTTCCTGAACATATGGGTTTGCTGTTTGGCGTGTTGGGGCTAGGGTTGAGGGTTTAGGATATAAGGTTTAGGGCAGGCCTTATACCCTAAACCCTAAACCCTAAACCTCAAGCCCCAAGCCCTAAACCCTAAACCTAAACCCTGGCCAAACCCTAAACCCTGGCCAGGCCGAGCTTTCTGGATTTTCCGGGCTCTGGAGCCCTAAGATTCCTGGAGCCCAAGGCCCTTAAGGCCCTTAAGGCCCTTAAGGCCCTTAAGGCCCTTAAGGCCTGAAGGCCTGAAGGCCTGAAGGCCTGAAGCCCTAAGCCCTAAGCCCTAAGCCCTAAGCCCTAAGCCGTAAGCCCTAAGCAGGGCTCTGGGTTCTCAAAACGATTGGATCTTCGGGGGCTTTCTAGGCTCAGAGGGTGCCTATCCATTCGGGGTTCGATCTTGTAGGGGCTGTTTGACGTATAAAAGGGTACAAATACCAAAACCAGCTTACAAGGGCCCTGAACCCCCAAACCCTTGAGGGTTTAGGGTTAATTAGGGTTTAGGGTTTAGGGTTAGGGTTTAGGGTTTAGGGTTTAGGGTTTAGGGTTCAGGGTTCAGGGTTGAGGGTTGAGGGTTGAGGGTTTAGGGTTCAGGGTTTAGGGTTCAGGGTTCAGGGTTGAGGGTTGAGGGTTGAGGGTTTAGGGTTCAGGGTTTAGGGTTCAGGGTTCAGGGTAAACACTTCCGGCGCGGGACGTCGTCGGCAAAGCCGAACATGAGCAGCGCCTTGTTGGTGATTTCATCCTGCGCTTTCTGGGATCCAGACCCTAAACCCTAAACCCTAAACCCTATATAAACCCTAAACCCTAAACCCTAAACCCTAAACCGTAAACCCTAAACCCTAAACCCTAAACCCGAAACAAAAGAGAGAGGCGGATAAAGAGGGAGAGAGAGGGAGAGAGAGGGAGAGGAGGGGGAGGGACAGCCATGACAAACCTGACAGTGAGAATTTTCGGCTTTAGAGGCTAACTTGGCAGCCCAGTATCCATGTTAGGGTTTAGGGTTTAGGGTTTAGGGTTTAGGGTTTAGGGTTTAGGGTTTAGGGTTTAGGGTTTAGGGTTTAGGGTTTAGGGTTTAGGGTTTAGGGTCGAAAGGGCTTAGAGGACTCAAGCTTTGCTTTGAGCAGTTCTCAGGCAGACTCGAGGAGCCAAAAGAAAAATCGACGCGTCCTCAGATAGGTGAATCAGGGTTGAGGGTTTAGGGTTTAGGGTTTAGGTTTTAGGGTTTAGGGTTTAGGGTTTAGGGTTTAGGGTTTAGGTTTTAGGGTTTAGGGTTTTGTGGATCTCGAACCCCATGGCGAAGGCAAATGCCTCGGCGCATACAGACACATGACCCCACCTCAGCTGGGTAGGTCACATCCAGAAATCTTGGCGCACCCAATGACCAGGCGTCAGCGTGCATCATGAAGGAGGGGGGTTTAGGGTTTAGGGTTTAGGGCAGTTTAGGGCTTAGGGTTTAGGGTTATTCGAGTCAATCGACCTTTTGCCTGGGTGCAGGGATAAGGGAATCATTCGGGTATGGGGGCTTACGAAAATAGGGCGACCCCTAAACTAGAACCCCCAAGTAGTAGGATCCCCTTATAAGAAGGACCCCAATGTGGTACCCCAATTTCGGAAACCCCTGTGTCGGTAGGGTTTAGGGTTTAGAGTTGAGGGCTCAGGGTTACCCAGAAAGACCACGGTCCTGCTCGACCATCATCGTGACGATGCCTGGCGCTTCGTGGCACGACGACTTATTGAGGGTTTAGGGTTTAGGGTTTAGGGTTTAGGGTTTAGGGTTTAGGGTTTAGGGTGCTAAACGCTAAACCCTAAACCTCCCTATGGACGATAAGCCCCTCAACCCTAGAAACCCTATGAGCTTCCAACAGTACACCCTAAACTCTAAACCCTGAACCGTAAACTGAACCTAAAAGCATCAGTTCAAGCATCAGTTCCACGTACTGAAATCCTGCACCCAGAAAACCTCAACCTCAAAAGTCTCGGCGTCAGATTCTTAAAGGCGCCTAAACCCTAAACCCTAAACCCTGAACCCTAAACCCTAAACCCTAAACCCTAAACCCTAAACCCCAAACCCTAACGCTCACACACAAGAGCTCCCGCGAATCTTCGCCGGCGGCGCCGTATGCAGCAGCATGAGGCCAAAGGTTCCTGGCTCTCAGTCTTCTGGGGTTTAGGGTTCAGGGTTCAGGGTTTAGGGTTTAGGGTTTAGGGTTGTTTGGGGTTTAGGGCTAGCTAGGGTTTAGGGTTTATGGGGCTTGTAGGGTTTTGGGTTTTGGGCGGGAGATGATGCTGTAGGGTTAGGGTTTAGGGTTCAGCGTTGTGGGAGCAACTCGTCAATGCATACTGGGCCGAGGGGAAGGGGGGTTTTGCAGGTTTTCCCCCCCTTCCCTGGCCCCAAACAAAAAAGGTCGTCCCAGCTTCTAACCATTGGGCCTTCAACTGACTCTAAGCCCTAAACCCTAAAACCCTGAACCCGTGGAACCGAAACTCCAGCAAGTCTCGAACCCTTTTCCGAGCCCCACACCCTATAAACCCTAAACCCTATAAACCCACCCTAAACCCTAAACCCTAAACCCCAAACCCCAAACCCCAAACCCCAAACCCCAAACCCTAAACCCTAAACCCTAAACCCTAAACCCTAAACCCTAAACCCTAGACCCTAAACCCTAAACCGGAAACCCCGTTGACAGGGCAGCGTGGCGGCATGCGAGAGGCCCGGTAGCAGCCCTGGAGAGACATCCAGCAAGGCTCGTGTCCGCCCGAAAACAGACAACAGGAGGGTTTAGGGTTTAGGGTTTAGGGTTGAGGGTTGAGGGCTTAGGGTTGAGGGACTCCTGGTAAGGGCCGTTAGCCCTGGTTCCCCTGCGGAAGGCCTAAAGAAGTCGGGTAAAGGGTTGAAGTTCGTAGACATGTGGTGAGTTCCCTAAATGATGGCCCCGTTACTATTTTAAGGCGGGCCCAAATAACTAGGGCACCCCAAAATGGACAATAATTTAAATTTTGAGAACTGAGCATGTATGTATAACTTGTGCTGCTCCTAAATGCCTGAAAATGATAATTCTTCGGAATCCGCAAATGACTCATGGATGACTCCTGAATTGATTCTAGGGTCCTGGGGTCTGTGTGCATTAAGAGCTCTACCGTAAGTAAACACTGTTTATAGTCACTATAAACCGGCCGCCTTGTCACGCAGCCACTTCGGCTTTGGGGGGGGACCCCGAAAACTGGCAACCCTAAACCCTAAACCCTCAACCCTAAACGGGGCCCGAAAGACCTTCGGTTCTGTATTTGCATACGATGAAAAAACTCAAAGAGGCCAGACCTAAACCCCTAAACCCCTCAACCCATAAACCCCTAAACCCCTAAACCCCTAAACCCCGAAGCACCTAAACCCTAAACCTCAGCCCTAAACCCCAAACCCCAAACCCCAAACCCCAAACCCTAAACCAAACCCCAAACCCCAAGCCCCAAACCCTAAACCCTAAACCCTAAACCCCAAGCCCTAAACCCTAAACCCCAACACTCCCGGCCCTGCCTTTGAGGCGGATGCCAGCTGGAGGGAGTGCTCTGGGCCCAGAAAGTGCATGACCTGGAAGAGCCGAAAGGACATGGGGGTTTAGGGTTTAGGGTTCAGGGTTTAGGGTTTGAGGTTTACGATTTGGGGTTTAGGGTTTGAGGTTTAGGATTTGGGGTTTAGGGTTTGGGGTTTAGGGTTTTGGGTTTTAGGGTTTCAGGTTTGGGGTTTTGGGGTTTAGGGTTTCAGGTTTAGGGTTTGGGGTTCAGGGTTTGAGGTTTAGGGTTTGGGGTTCAGGGTTTGGGGTGTTTGGGGGAGAGGGTTTGGGCTTTCGGGTCTGGGGTTCAGGGCTGAGGGTGCCCATCTAGCACGCAGGGACCCCTCAGAAACAAAATCGCAACTACGTGGGGTCCTTGCATTTTCCCTCTCAAGCCACCTGGGCCCTTTGGGAGGGGGTTGCGAGCCTAGGGTTCGGGTTGAGGGTTGAGGGTTTAGGGTTTAGGGTTTAGGGTTTAGGGTTTAGGGTTTAGGGTTTAGGGTTTAGGGTCTAGGGTCTAGGGTTTAGGGAAGGTTTAGGGTTTAGTCCTAGGTAGGAAAAAGGGGGGACCCTTAAAAGGGAACCCTTTTAACCCTCTTCTGGCTCTCTTAAACAGGGACCTTGTTCAGAGGGTCTATATCCCCAAAATTTCCCCTAATCCTCTGCCCGATTTAGGGTTTAGGGTTTAGGGCTTTAAGTTGAGGGTTGAAGCTTGAGAAGTTCAGGATCTCGCGCCTTATTTCCAAAAGAAAAATGTCTTGACAGCCACCTTGGAACAGATCCCTCAACTTACCCTAAACCTTGAAAGCCCAGACACAACCCCACGCACCGAAAAATCCAAAGTGAACCCACGCTGATACCCTAAACCCTAAACCCTAAACCCTAAAAGCGGCCCAAACCGAAAACCCTAAACCCTAAACCCTAAACCGTTCCCTAAACCCTAAACCCGAAACCTATGCTCCATCGCACGTGTTCAGCTCCCGTGGGGTGTGCGTAAGACCCGCGCGAAGAGCTTCGCAAACTCGAAGCAGGAGACAAAACCTTTGAGGGTTCAGGGTTTAGGGTTTAGGGTTTAGGGTTCAGGGTTCAGGGTTTAGGGTCTTGGATTTAGGGTTGCTGCTGGTTTTACACTTGTGGTACTGGCTCTTCCTGGGCTCTACAGGCCTTAAGGAGGGGGTAGGGGATTAGGGTTTAGGTTTTCTAGGTTAGAGGGATGCTTCTCGCATGCCGAAGTCTTAAAAGTGTAGGTTGCGGGTGCACGTTGCCGAGACGAATGCTTGGTTGGAAGATCTCTTCGCAGCCCAACCCTCCAAAGAAAACCCAGCAACGCCAAACGAGCGAAATCTCAAGGCAGCTCTCTTAGGGTCCCTTGATATGGGCCCTTACAAGGGGACCCCTTGTATATCCCTAGATACCCCTTCTATACCCTATACAACCCAAGGGCCCATACTTCAGAACCCGATAAAGAAAGTAAGGGACCCCCAACCTATAAGCCCCAACAACCTTTGATCCTAGAAACCTCTTCGTCGCTCGACGAACACTTTGAAGCGCGCAGTTCCTCTCCCTAAGCCCTGAACCCTAAAGCAAAAAGTTCAGGTAGGAAACCCTAAGGAGTAAACCGAACAAGCGACGGACACCAAAAACAAGAAGCCAGGAAATCATCAACCTGTTCCGCTGTCACTGGTACTTGCTGCATTACTGTCATCATTACAGTGTGGCTCGGGGTTGAGCTTGCGGAACCCCAAACCCCAAGCCCCAAGCCCCAAACCCCAAACCCTAAACCCTAATTCGGCTGGCTCTTCCCCTCCTCTCCAGAGCTGAGAGATGTGAGGGTCTGAGGCAAGCTGGGCCTGTTTGTAGAGACCCCAAACCCAGAGGCTCCAAAACCCCCTTAACTAAGGAATATACCTTAAATCATACTAGGGTTCCTATCATAATTTAAGGGATATTCCTTAATTCAGGGTTTTTGGAGCCGGATATTCCTTAATTCAGGGTTTTTGGAGCCTCTGGGAATGGAGCGAGGTCTCAACATCGAGGGTCCGTGTCTGGGGATCCGTTTTAGGGCTAGGGGGAGTCCACGAAACCTGGGACCCAATTTTGTTGGAAACCCGAAAACTCAAAAACCCTAAGCCCTAAAACCCTAAAACTCAAAACGCAAAAAACAAAATATAAAACAAAAACTGAAGCAAACCATAAAACAGGCCTAAAACTCTAAAAACCCTAAAGCCCGAAAACCTGAAACCCTAAACCTCATGGTGTGTATCAACCCCACCCCTGGTGTGGCGAAGGAAACAGCACCTCAGTCAATCTTCTGAGCTAGCATAAAACAAGCCTAAAACCCTAAAACCCTAAACCTCATGATGTGTATCAACCCCCCTGGGTGTGGCGTAGGAGTCAACCCTAAACCCTAAACCCTAAACCCTAAACCCTAAACCCTAAACCCTAAACCCTAAACCCTAAACCCTAAACCCTAAACCCTAAAACCCTAAACCCTAAACCCCCTCAGTCTCCTGAGCTCCTGGCAATCTTCGATCTCCTTGTTGAACTCGTCATAGTCCCCCTGCACTCTAAGGTTTAGGGTTTAGGGTTTAGGGTTTAGGGTTTAGGGTTTAGGGTTTAGGGCACTCTGAGGTTTGAACCATGGGCCCTTGGTATGGCCCCCTTTCCCTAGCTTTCTAGAGATCCGAAGTACGGGCCCTTGTCATAGTGTACATGAGGGTTCTGTAGAATGGTCCTCTTGGTAGCCCAGTAACCATACTATAAGAAGGGCACCCTTTTTGGGTTGGTTTCTTTATAAGGGAACCTTGAAACAAAAAAAAGGAAAAGGGCACCACACCCTAAACCCTAAACCCTAAACCCTAAACCCTTAAGGTACCAAGTCCTCAAATTAGGGGCCGATACTCCGGACCCTAGATGCACTCGTGAGTTCAACTGGCGCGCGCTCGGAGCCCTGAACCTCCTAAAGCCCCGTTTAGGGTTTAGGGTTTAGGGTTCAGGGCTTACAGGGCTTACAGGGCTTAAAGGGCTTTTGGGGGGTTTCTAGGGTTTATACCGGTTGTACGGTTTGTAGGGCCCCTAGGGTTTACAGCAGTGTTTCTAGGGTTGTTGAAGGGCTTTTCGGGGCTTTAGGGTAGCAACTCTCTATACCCGATTTGGAGCTGCGCGAGGTGAATTTCAAATCAGGGCTCCATACATCATCGAACGTCTAAGGTGCCGAGTACGGGCCCTTAATTTGGCTCCCTTGTTATAAACCCCTTAGATACACTACAAGTAGTAAGGGCCTATACTTCGGATCCGAAAAGAGCAAGGGCAAGGGACCATACGAAGGGACCATGGTTCCGGCCTCAGAGAAGGGATGTAAAATTGCAAGCTGTGCCCAATTCGTACTTACCAGTAGAAAGCAGACCTTACAAGTTCTACAGCAGGAACACCTGAAGTCCTGAATCTGCTACCAGCAGACAGTTTGGTGGAGGGTCCAGGGTCTGAGGTAGGGTTTAGGGTTTAGGGTTTAGGGTTTAGGGTTTAGGGTTTAGGGTTTAGGGTTTAGGGTTTAGGGTTTAGGGTTTAGGGTTTAGGGTTTAGGGTTTAGGGTTTAGGGTTTAGGGTTTAGGGCCTGAAGTTTGGGGCCTTAGGGTTTAGACTTCTGAGATTCATTGCTTGGGCTTCTTGCTCCTAAAAGTGGCGACTCTACAGGCCAACTGGCCCTAAGTGACTCGACGTTGTTCTGAGGGCTCATCCCCAAACCCTAAACCCTAAATCCTAAACCCTGAACCCCGTGGGAACTTATTCGGCCCGGGATCCAACAAAGGAACCACAAACTCCAACTGCCTAAGCCTAGGCCTCCAGGAAATCCACGAAACCCTACCAGCCCAATGGAAACCCTATACCCCTGTGCAAAAACCTAACCTCACAGGCCCTAAACCCCTAGATACCCCAATAAAGCGGCCCGCCTCGAACTCGGAACTTCGCCATTCTGAGCAGCTCATGGGCGACGCGAGGGGAAGCCCGTTGGCCCTGCGGCACAGAAACGACCCTAAATTCCGTAGGGTTCTAAGATCTGGGTGTTTACGAAACTAGACCCAGTAACCTAGTAATATCAAGGGTACCCTTTTTGGTTTTAAGGGGATGATAAGGGAACCGCAACCCAAAAAAAGTGAAAAAAGGGCCTACTCCCGGTCCTAGGAAAAAGGGAACCCCTAAAATAGACCCCCAAATAGTAGGATCCCCTTGGAATAGGACCCCTTTGAGGTACACCGAACTAAACCTTGCTAGCCCAGTGACCATATTTTGAAAAGGGCACCCTTTTTTTGGGCTGGCTACTTTATAAGGGAACCCAGAACCCAACACAAGTGTAAAGGGCACCACACCCCTTAAACCCTAAACCCTAAACCCTTGGGTTACCAAGAAACCCGCAGAGCCTGAGGTTGCAGCGTTCCGTAAAGGCATTGGGGGCAAGCCGCAAGCCCCGAGGCCCCTCAAGCAACCGCCCTAAGCCCACCTAAGCCCCAACCCCAAACCCCAAACCCCAAACCCTAAACCCTAAACCCTAAAACCTAAACCCTAAACCCTAAACCCTAAACCCTAAAACCTAAACCCTAAACCCTAAACCCTAAACCCAAACCCTAAACCCTAAACCCTAAACCCCCCAAGCTGGCCTGGACTTCCTGCGGCGACCTGGCAGGTCCAGGGTGTAGACCATCTTGAAGCCGGCCCCTGGTGTGATGGCTTAGGGCTTAGGGCTTCAGGGGTTTAGGGTTTAGGGTTTAAGGCTTACTTGGAGGTTCATGGTACTTAGTAACCAATTATAACTGCACTTATAACCCACTTATAAGCCCCTTAAGTGCCCGAATAAATGGTTACAAGTACAAGTATAAGTACAGTTATAGTTGGTTGCTATGTACCACGAACCTCCAAGTAGGGCTTAAGGCTTAGGGTTTAGGGTTTAGGGTTCAGGGCTTACTTGGAGGTTCATGATACTTAGGAACCAATTTATATCTGTACTTACAACCCACTTATACGCCCCTGAAATGCCCTAATATGGTTATAAGTACAAGTAGAAGTACAGTTATAGTTGGCATCAGGTGAATCAATAGTGAATGAAATTGTTTACAAAAATATAATTTACCATGAACCTCCCAGTAGGGCTTAAGGCTTAGGGCTTGGGGCTTATAGGGCTTAAGTCAACACCCTGACGATGCCTTATTCGGTATTATTTAGATATATGATACAAGGTGGCCTAGACCCTTAGCCCAGAACCCGGAACCATTTCCAAGACACAGTAAACGCCAAAAGGCTGAGAATGAAAATTTGCAGCTAAGAGCCACAAAACCTTTGTAAGTTCGTAAGGCGCTGAGCTGTTTTAGGGTTTAGGGTTTAGGGTTTAGGGTTTGCGGTTTTGAGCCCATCGATCCGAAGGGGGACGTACTCAACAAACCCTAAACCCCATACCCTAAACCCTAAACCCTAAACCCCACACCCTAAACCCTGACAGGGTTCATCTAGTCCCCAAAGTGAACGGTGTAAGATTTCTCGAAGCTCGGTTTTGTTGCGGGGTTCTCAGGCTCTTCAAGTGTAGGGAGTAAGGCTGAGCTTCCCAAACGATTAGGGTTTAGGGTTTAGGGTTTAGGGTTTAGGGTTTAGGGATTAGGGTTTAGGGTTTAGGGTTTAGGGTTGCGCTGCCAAAGAATTTCGGAAGCTCGACCGCAGGATGGTTTCTGGAGCTCGCGAGGCACGCAAGCAGGTCCTACTTCACGGTCGCAGGACTTCGCTGCCACCCAGGAGTCAAAGAAGGGTTTAGAGTCTAGGGTTTAGGGTTGCATGGTGTTTCATTTCACAAAAGTTGGGGCCTGATAAGTTGGGGCCTGATTTATCCAGGCAGCAGGAGGCACGGTTTAGGATTTACCCTAAACCCTAAACCCGAAACCCTAATTTTGTGTTGACATCTCCTGCCGTGCCCAGGCCGCAGCAACGAGACATGGTGCCAATCGGCCTCTTGGTTCGTGGCGCATGATGCTGTCGGTCCCTTTGCAGTAAGACCCTTAGGCTGTACTCCCCTTAGAACCTTAACCAAAAAATATATTTAATATCCTCTTGGGTATAGGGTTTAGGGTTTAGGGTTTAGGGCTTGGGTTTCATATAAACAAAAATGAAAAAATAATTCCCAAGGGGGATATAGTAAGATAACCCCGTCAAATCTATGATCCCTCGGCAGTGAAACTCCATGTTCCACGAAGGCTCAGATTCCAAGTCTCTCGGGAGACCATGACTGCGCTAAAAGGTGCCCTCCAGGTTTGGGGTTTAGGGTTTAGGGTTTAGGGTTGCATCGGAGCCGAAAGGGTTGCATGCCTCAGAGAGTGGCTAGCAAGAGGCTGAACCAAAAAACCTCCTGACGGGGTGGCGTCAGATTCGTATATGGGGTGTTGGCAGAATACACCCTAAACCCTAAACCCTAAACCCTAAACCCTAAACCCTAAACCCTAAACCCTAAACCCTAAACCCTAAACCCTAAACCCTAAACCCTAAACCCTAAACCCTAAACCCTAAACCCCATCCTAAACCCTCAGTTGACCCAAGCTTTATGTAATGCAAGGCTCAAGGCTCAGAGTTTGTATGTTGGTTCTTGGGGCTTAGGGTTTAGGACTGCAGAGACTGGGGGGCTGGCCATCAGGCATTTCTTTTGAGGTGGGAGTTAGAAGTTTCAGAGAAGAGGCCGTATGGTTTCTGGGTTCCGACGGGTCTATAGAGGTAAGTCTTAAGGCTTAGTCGAGTTAGGGTTTAGGGTAAAGGACTGATAGGGCATGTCCCACTGTTACCTGCAAGTAGGTTCCTGAATTCGGGGCCCTGTTGGGGCACAGGTACCTGTTTTTGGATATTTGAATACGCGTGAATAATAACGTAAAAGCATGCACCAACAAACCAACACGTGAACACCAGGACGAAGAGAGAAAAGCCCGCCTAAACGCCCATAAACAGGAACGTGAACAAACTTTAAACTTTGAGACAGATTCTGGAAGAGGAAATCATTTGTAACCACTGAAAAAAAACTAGGAGGAAAAGCCCCCAATTTCTTGTTGTTTCGTGCGGTATTACATTAGGGCTTCTGGTACGTTCATGGTAAGCCCCCATAAATAGACATACCCTAAGCCCTAAACCCTACTCCCCATTCCCTAAACCCTCGACCCCTAACCCCCTAAACCCTAAACCCCTAAACCCTAAACCCCTAAACCCCAAACCCTAACCCCTAAACCCCTAAACCCCTAAACCCTAAACCCCAAACCCTAACCCCTAAACCCCTAAACCCCTAAACCCTAAACCCTAAACCCCTAAACCCCTAAACCCTAAACCCCAAACCCCTAACCCCTAAACCCCTAAACCCCTAAACCCTAAACCCCATTCCCTAAACCCTAGACCCCTAACCCCCTAAACCCTAAACCCCTAAACCCTAAACCCTAAACCCCAACCCCTAAACCCCTAACCCCTAAACCCTAAACCCTAAACCCCTAAACCCCTCAACCCCAAAAAAGCACTGGGAAGCCCTTGGTGCCCCGGCCGACGCAATGCTGGCCAAAGAGCCCCTTGGCCCGAAGCATGGCGAAGTTTCGCACCTAGGCCGACTAGGGTTTAGGGTTTAGGGTCTAGTAGGTAGTAGTAGGGTTTAGGGTTTAGGGTTTAGGGTTTAGGGTTTAGGGTTTAGGGTTTAGGGTTTAGGGTTTAGGGTTTAGGGTTTAGGGTTTAGGGTTTAGGGCTGTCCGAAGCATGGCAAGGTTTCGCACCTAGGCCGACAGCGGTTTTGGGGGTTGTTGAGGGTTGAGGGTCTAGGGTTGAGGGTTGCCCGTGTTTGGGGTTGTGGAGGGTTAGGGGGTTCAGGGTTTCGGGTTTAGTGTTGGGTTTTGGGACTTACTTCGGATTCAGGGTTTAGGGTTTAGGGTTTAGGGTTTAGTGTCAGAGAAAGATCTTCGCCACTCCACTGCGCACATCTCAACCCTAAACATAAAGCCCATGGAAGAACTGATCCGCACGTAGAAGACTAAGAAAAAGTCCAGGACGGCCTAGGGGGCAACGAGCCTGGCCAACCCTACAACCCTGGACCCCAAACAAACCAGCGCAATAACCCTAACGCTCAAACCCACGAAAAGAAAATAAAACCTACAACCATATACAGACCTTATAAACCCCAAGCCCTGTTGCCCGGGATCCTTCCGTGTGTTTGGGGTGTTAGAGTTTTAGAGTTTAGGGTTCTCGGGTTCCGGGTGAAGTGTTTAGGGTTTAGGGATTTCGGGCGCTGTGTATGAAGCCCTGAACCCTATAAACTCCGAACCCTGACACCGTCAACTCTAAACCCTAAACCCTAAACCCTAAACCCCAAACCCTAAACCCTAAACCCTGAAGCCCTAAACCCTAAAACCCAAACCATCTGATGCCGGAAGACCGCAGAGGTCTCCTGTGCTTCATCCAAAGCTGTATCATTCCTATTGCGCCTTCGGGTTTAGGGTTTAGGGTTTAGGGTTTAGGGTTTAGGGTTTAGGGTTAGGGTTTAGGGTTTAGGGTTTTGGGTTTAGGGTTTTGGGGTTTAGGGTTTAGGAGCTTGTAAGCTTACACAACAAGTCTTCAGGTGTTCTGGAGTTCTGGCTGGTTCGAAGTGAAGTTTGCGACCCCCATGGGATGAAATCCTGAGAACCCAAACACCAAAGCAAAACCCCAGATCCCTTAACCGGCCCCTCGTGATAGCCCAGCACCCTGCTACATAATGAGCGTACCCTTTTTGGGGTTGGTTGCATTATAAGGGAACCTTGAACCACAAAATGGGCAAAAGGGTGGCCTGAACCCGAAACCCAGCACCCTAGGGTTCAGGGTTTAGGGTTTAGGGTTTAGGGTTTAGAAAGAACCCTGAACCGGAAAAGCCCTTTTCGGCCATTCTTCAGCAGCCGCGTGCGAACCGGATCACGAGCGCTACGCTTGTGCCCCGGATTCGAGGGCTTCTTTCGGGAGGGTTTGGGGTTTAGGGTCTAGGGTTTAGGGTATGTAGGGTTGCTGGGACGCCCCTTAAAACACTCTGAAAAATGTGCCTGAATATGATCCTCTTAAAAGTTTGGGGGTTCGGGTAGCAAGTATATCCCAAGGACCTCCCTAGGTTTATGGTTCTACCTCTTGGTAGGCCAGGAACCAGATTGTAATAAGGGCACCCTTTTTGGGGTTGGTTACTTTAACCTTGTACCAAAAAATGGGAAAAGGGTACCACTGGGCTACCAAGACCTCCTGTTGCTTTGGCAAGTTCGGAGGCTCAGGGTAGCGCAAGCGTCTTCTACACACCTGAACGCAGCCCTAAACCCCCCCCCCAATCTTCAACCCTACAACCTGAACCACTTTGTGAGCCTTTTCTAAGCTTGGCTGCACTTAGCAGGGTAGCTAAAAAAAGTTTTTAGCTGCCTTATTCAGAAACCCAGTAAACCTAAAAAGGCTAAGGATTTAAAGTTACAGTAAAGCACCACAGAGTAAGCCCTTGCCTAGCCAGCCCAGACTCTACCCTGCACCATGCCCCCAATTATTTCGCATGGACCTGCGGTTTGTCTCGTTTCCCAACTTCGGGCTTAGGCTTTAAGGGGTTTCGGGTCAGGGTTCGTGCGATAAAGAAGTGCGGCGTAGGGTTTAGGGTTTAGGGTTGAGGGTTAGAGGGTTGTAGGGGACGCAAGGGCTTATGGGGTTGAGGGTTTAAGGATGTAGGGGTTTGGTGTGTGTAAGCTGCTGGCATCCAATCTACGCCTCTCAAAAGCCTCCCAAACATACGCCCAAACTCTTCAGCGCTGTAGGTTTAGGGTTTAGGGTTTAGGGTTTAGGGTTTAGGGTTTAGGGTTTACGGTTTAGAGTTTAGGGTTTAGGGTTAAGGGTTTAGGGTTTAGGGATGTCCTTTGATGTCCTGAAAGCCCTAAACCTGGAGCCCTCTCTCATATGCCCCCAAGCCCTAAGCCACCCTAGACACTTGAACCCCTAGTCCCTGCAACTACCCGCCCT
This sequence comes from Symbiodinium natans, assembly GCA_905221605.1. Lineage (NCBI taxonomy): Eukaryota > Dinophyceae > Suessiales > Symbiodiniaceae > Symbiodinium > Symbiodinium natans. The sequence continues at coordinate 922,193 of CAJNDS010002157.1, forward strand.
TAAAAAGGGTTTAGGGTTTAGGGTTTAGGGTGCTTGCGGATGTTAGGTGCAATGGTTTCTTGAGCTGATTGAGCTGAAGACACAAGCAAGGCTTACAGGGGACAGGTCATGTAAGGACACATGCCCACCGACTACTCTGTACAGTTCACAACATCAGGAGCTTGTCGCCAGTTTCCATGCGTGTAACCTGCAGACATGTGGGGGGGGGGGGGTTGTCTCATTCACGGGTCATTGTTGGGTTCCCAAGAAGTGGCAGCATCAGGCTCCATCCGGATCGTAATCTTAGTTGCTGAGTTCATAAGCCCCAAAAAAGTGTACACTGCCAGTTCTATAGGGGATTCTAGAATCCCAAAAAGTGCAAAGTGTGCTCGCCCAGCTACTAAGCAATAGGAGCTCCCCCCCCCCAATCCCCACAGTGCTATGGCTTGGAGAACCGGGCTTTTAGGGTTTAGGGGTAGGATGCAGTCTGCTGGGAAGGTCTCGGAGTCCGCGGTATGTTTCTTCGATGGCGCTGTCAGAAACCCAAGCGCGGATTGTCACAAGCAGGATTTTAAGGCTTAGGTTGCTGGGGAAGGGGGGGGGGGGGGGCTTGGGGGGGGGGGGTTGGGGGGGGGGGGGCTTGGGGGGGGGGGGGCCTCATCAAGTTGCGCGGGTTCAGACGGTCGAAGCCTTGGGAACCAGAGCCCAGATCCTCGGGAACCCTAACCCAAAACCCAAAACCCAAAACCCTAAACCCTAAACCCTAAACCCAACCTGATCAGCCTTCTCTCATGCGCAGCAACGCCATCTTTCCGCAACTCATCATGAGACGGGGATGTCACAGAAGATCCGATCGACATGGAGTCCATCTGTGAATTCAAAAAGAAACCTAGACCCGGGAGTCACCTAGGAATAAAAAGGTTTAGGGTTTAGGGTTTAGGGTTTAGGGTTAAGGATTTAGGGTTTAGGGCTAGACCCGGGTGTAAGCTAGGAATAAAAGGGTGCCCTTGTTGGTTTGAAGAGATTTATAAGGGAACCCCAACCCTAAAAAAAATGAACACAGGGGCCTACTCCCGGTCCTAGAAACTCTTGAGAAAATGTTCTTGGGTAGCTCTCGTCATCCTGGCCCACATTAGGGGGCGCCAGGTGCGGATCACAAGCTGTCAACCCCAAACCCTAAACCCTAAACCCTAAACCCTAAACCCTAAACCCTAAACCTGAATGCTTGTTTGTTGTGTTCCCTGTCTGCTTACTTCTGGCACCCCAAACCCTAAACCCAACCCTAGGCGGGCTTAACGGCGTACCTTTTCTACACCCTTTTGTATATATCAGTCTTATCACACCCGTTGTAGGCTTCTTAGGCTTACAAGAAAGTTTAGGGTTTAGGGCTGGGAGGTGGAACCGTTGGCGCCTTCACGGTTGAGGGCACGGACCTTTACCTAGAGAAACTGCTCACAACGAAAGGACAAAATACCAAACATCCCCAGAAGAGTGTGCCCCCCTCCCCCATTTGGTTGAAATGCGTCACTCTCCTAAAGCAACAAAGCGTTAAAACCCTAAGCCCTAAAACCCTAACCCTGACTAAACCCCTCAGCTAGCCGACAAATCCTCAACCCTGAGCCCTAAGCCCTATAAACCCTAAACCCTAAACCCTAAACCCTAAACCCTAAACCCTAAACCCTAAACCCTAAACCCTAAACCCTGATTGAACCCTTCCCTTAGGAACAGGAGCTACCCAGCCCAGATGGAACTTGTGCAACAAGCGTCGCTGGGAAAGCCAGGGATGCCACTGTCCGGCGGCAAAGCTCTTTAGGGCTCAGGGTTCAGGGTTTAGGGTTTAGGGTTTAGGGTTTAGGGTTTAAGGTTTAGGGTTTAGGGTTTAGGGTTTAGGGTTTAGGGTTTAGGGTTTAGGGTTTAGGGTTTAGGGTTAGGCTGAGGATTCGCAGCATTCCTGGTGGCGCCTCAGCCTGTACCCCGCGCCTGGTTTCACCAGACAGCCGAGGAGGCTTTGGGAAAGGAACGTCCGGCGGATTTTGGAGTTTAGGGTTTACGGATTAGAAGGTGCAGGGTTTAGGGTTTAGGGTGGTATAGGGCTTACATTCCTCACGAGGTAACTCAGCCAAAAGGTCGATATGAGACTAACCGGGACTCGTTGTCCCGGCCGCGCTGTTCGCGCAAGCGGCCTGTGCAAGGAAAATGACCGGGAGACTCTACACTACTATTTGCTTAAGAACCCCAAAAGAATAAACGACAATAATACCTAAATAACCCTCGCAAGGAAGAATATCCTCTCTCTCTCTCTCTCTTTCTTTATCTTTCTCTTTATCTTTTAACGTTATTTTGAGGGGGGTTCTTCAGCAAATAGCAGTACAGCGAGACGATCAAAATTGACATGTATCCATATGGAATTTACGACACAGCTCCCGACCAGTCAAGGTGATGCCAAGGACATGTATGAATGAGGGCCCTAAACCCTACACCCTAAACCCCACACCCCAAACCCTAAACCCTAAACCCTAAACCCTAAACCCTACACCCCCCGGAGTGCTTCCTTCTTGTGGCACAGTAGTAGATTCTCCCCCTAAACCCCTCTAAAAATGCTTCCTTCTTGTGGTGTACATCTCTTCTAGTCGTCGGCGACGCAGTAGTCTCCCGGCAGCGATGGCCGTTGATTTAAATAATTCCCGCCGGCAACGCGTACCTCAGGCACAAGGCATGTCATAAGATCATATTGAAGTAGGGTTTATATTACTGTTATTGGTGAGTGTATATAAGGTTCCTTTTGAATTTTGGAGAGTGTATACCTGGTGTCCTTTTGGGGGTACAAGAAATATACCCTACTTCATATAAGCAAGCCAATTGCGGGCAGCCTCTCCACGGGGGTGAAGAGCTAGATGTCATTCCACGTGAGCAGCTTGCTGAAGTCGCGCCACACGGAAACCCTGTGAACCCGAAACGACCTACTCCCTCCAGTCTCAACCCTATATGCCGTAAACCGTAAACGGTACACCCTAAACCCTAAACCCTAAACCCTAAACCCTAACCCCTAAACCCTAAACCCTAAACACTAAACCCTCAACTCAACTCAAGTGCCTTCATCCACGCTCCGGCCGCTGTTCAGGGCGTTTCCGCTGATTGCCGGAACCAGCTGCGGGGGCAGTGCCGCTCCCTGCAAGCCGCCTGGATCCAGGGCTTTCTGAGGTTTAGGGTTTAGGGTTTAGGGTTTAGGGTTTAGGGTTTAGGGTTTAGGGTTTAGGGTGTAGGGTTGAGTTTAGGGTTCAGGGCTGAGATTAGGGTTTAGGATTTAGGGCTTTGGGGTTTAGGAGGGGAGACTCAGGCGTGACTTAGAGACTTGGTTAAAGCATAGCCAAGCTATTGGCGACTTATGACCCAGCTGTTAGGTTTTAGGGTTTAGGGTTCAGGGTTCAGGGTTTAGGGTTTGGAAGGTTTGGGGCCTCGGGTTCAGGGAGTCAGGATTTGAGGTTTGAGGTTGAGGACCAAAGGTTGTTGAAGTTTTATACCCTCGACACTGGACCAAAACCCTACAACTGATTCCCTAAACCCTAAACCCTAAACCCTGAACGCTAAACCCTAGACCCTAGACCCTAAACCCTAAACCCTAAACCCCAAACAAAAAAGAGGCACGTCGTGGATGCCATCCGGGCGGCTCCAGGCTCGCCTCCAACTGAGACATGCCCACAGCGACCTCGATGTTTAAGGATTTCGCGCGTTGGGGGGGAAGGCGGTTTAGGGTTTAGGGTTTAGGGTTAGGGGTTAGGGGTTAGGGGTTTCGGGTTGCTCGAACAGACACCTAACTCCCCCCAACCCACACACGCATAAAAACGCTCAACAAGCTCGCAAAGTCCCCCAAGATGCCACAGCGCGAATCCTTACAGGCCCAAAAACAACCCTAAACCCTAAACCCCAAACCCCAAACCCTAAACCCCAAACCCCAAACCCTGAACCCTAAACCAACAACAACCACTTCTTGAATCTGGGTTCGCTGCCTGAGAGAGCCTGTCCTCCATACCCTGGCGTCACTGGGGCGTGGAAACCCAGTACTTTGGGCCTCTCTAGCAGGCCCCAGCGTGTATCCTAGACTTGATGAAGCCAGAGTAGACCCGAAACCCTAAACCCGAAACCCCAAACCCTAAACCCGAAACCCTAAACCCTAAACCCGAAACCCTAAACCCTAAACCCTAAACCCTGAACCCGAAACCCCCTGCGGGGGGGCGCGGTCCAGGCTTCGGCTGGTTTAAGAGGGTACAAGGCTTTCGAGTTTGGGGGCCCCCGAAACCTAAACTAACCCTGAAACCCTAAACCCTAAACAGTAGCCCTAAACCCTAGCCCTAAACCCTAAACCCAAAACCCTGAACCCTAAACTACTGAGCCTCAGCTAAGAAGGTTTGGGCATAGGCTCCACACCTATGGTCCAGCGAGAGGGTGGTGTTAGGGGTTTAGGGTTCAGGTTTTAGGGTTTAGGGTTTAGGGTTTAGGGAGGCGTTTGGGACTTGAGGTTCTATGTGGGGTTTAAGAACACTGCTTCGAAACTAAGACCCCTGTTACAGTTGAAGGAATGCTCCTTACTGGCACGGGCTGTGGCGGCTCGGGGGAACCCCGTGTTCGCTAACATTCTCAAGTCTATATAAGCCCTACTAAGCCCTAAGCGCTAAGCCCTAAACCCTAAACCCTGGGGCTTTCCTGAGCTTCCTTTAACATATTGGGCTTTTCAAAGTGGACTTAGGGTTGAGGGCTTGCGCTTGATTATAGGGTTCAGGGTTTAGAGTTCAGGGTTCGGGGTTCAGGGTTTAGGGCTCTTGTCCCACCTTGAGGTAGAGGTCCCTGAGGCTGTTGAACTCATCGCGCATCCTCTCGCCTGGTCGGCAAAACATGTCAGGGTTCGGGGGCATTCGACCCTAACACACACATGGTCGGGTTTAGGGCTAGGGTTTAGGGTTTAGGGTTTAGGGTTTAGGGTTTAGGGTTTAGGGTTTAGGGTTTAGGGTTTAGGGTTTAGGGTTTAGGGTTTAGGGTTTAGGGTTTAGGGTTTAGGGTTTAGGGTTTAGGGTTTAGGGTTTAGGGTGGGGCTTTTGGCTGCCCGTGCACCTCGGCACTCAGCTCATATTCCCCAACCTGGATCCCAAACTTCAGACTCTCTGAGGGTTCGGTGGTTTAGGGTTTCCGGGTTTAGGGTTTAGGGCTTTGGCCTGTTTTGGGGTTTAGGGTTTAGGGTATAGGGAGTAGATGTATAGGGTATAGAGTTTAGGCCTTAGGTTTGAGTTGAGACTCTAGACAACCTTTAAGCCTTACGGGTGGTTGGGTTCACAGGGGTAGGAAAGCTGTCTTAAGGTTCACTAGTACGTTTCCAAAGTATTTACACAGCCACCCCCCCCAACCCCCTTTCCGGCCCCCTCCCCAAATACTAAACCAAAAAAAGCCCAATGTCTAAATGTCGACAGATCGCCTGAATCCCGCTGTTGCTGGGCAATGGCCATGCCAACCGCTTCAAATTCCCTCTTCACCGCCTCCGGGGGAGCAAGGAGACTGTAAGTCTTAGGGCTCAATCCCTCTACTTTGGAGTAGACTCAGGAAACAAGTATATCAATATAAATATACGTATATATATATATATGTACATATATATATATATCTTGGTATAAGTAGCCATAATCGGAAACCAAAACAATTCTAAGGTATAGTAATTACTCAAAAACCCAGATCCTAAACCCTGAAACCTCATCAAACCCTAAACACCAAGCCCCGAACCCTAAACCCTGAAACCCAATCAAACCCTGAACCAGAAAACCTGAACCCTAATCAAACCCTAATTCAACCCTGTAGATACGTAGCCCAGGCCGACATCCAACAGGCTATGAAACCCTAAACCCTAAACCCTAAACCCTCTTGCCCCTCGGGTCGGCTGGAAGGGCTTTTTAGCTTAGGGCTTGCGGCCTTCGAGGCGACCATACTCGCACCCTAAGGCTGTGCCCCTATAAAAGCTTCCCCTTGATGTATTGCGAAATCCGCTAGGAGGATCTTGAAATAGGTCCCCAAACACAAGGTACAAGTCCGGTAGCGTCGTATGAGGCTTAGAGTTTAGGGCGTAGGACCCGAGGATTGCTGAGCCCCTGAAACCCTAATCCCCAAACGCTGTAAACGCCAACCCCCCCCCCCCCCCCGAAAACCCCTCAACCCTAACATCCTACGAGCACACCCCCCCCTGTCCCCCCAACAAAAACGAAACGTCGGACCGCAAACTCCCCACATCATATCCAAGAGCTCACAGGCTTTTCCACATTGCGGGGTTTTCATGTGTGACACATATCTTAAACCACGACTATAAGGAAGAGGGCTTTGTTGAGGGGGTTCCCTAGTTTCGTAAACCCCCACATTGCTGAACGGGGCAGCCCCGGGTCAGCGCCTTCTATCCCTACACCCTAAACCCTCTATCCCTAAACCCTAAATCCTTAACCCTAAACCCTCTATCCCTAAACCCTAAACCCTTAACCCTAAACCCTCAACCCTAAACCCGAAACTATTTAGGGCTTCAGGTTTCCGGGGAGTTCGGCGTGGCGAAGAATTTTGGCTTCTAGGGCTATAAGGCTGATTAGTATCAGGGTTTCAGGTCTAGGGCCGTACGCCCACAAGCAAAAAAAAATATAAACACAGGATCTTCCAGGCTTTAGGGTTTAGGGTTTAGGGTTTAGGGTTTCACCTCCGAGTCTGCAGAGATCCTGCCCAGCTCTCCAAGCGCATAGTGAGACCCCGAGAAGGGTTTAGGGTTTTAGGGTTTTAGGGTTTTAGGGCTTTAGGGTTTTAGGGTTTTAGGTTTTAGGGTTTAGGGTTTAGGGTTTAGGGTTTAGGGTTAGGTTTGAGGGTTTCAGGGTTGAGGTTTGAAGGTTTAGGTTGCCATGGAGATGTTTCGATTACTTCAGGGTACTTTCAACAAGAATATAGGGTTTTCGGGGGTTCGTCCCTTAAACCCTAAAAATCGAAACCCTAAGCCCTCAACCCTTTAGCCCTAAACCCAAACCCCTTAAACCTTAAACCCCCAAAGTCCCCAAACCATCATAATGTTGATGGAACAGGTATGTCAACACAAGCTCCATTTTTGGCTAACTTACTTGCTTAAGAACTCCCCTAAAATAGACCCCCAAAGAGTCGGATTCCCTTATCAAAAGGACCCGAATAAGGTACCCCTACTTTCGGAAACCCCCGAGCCCTAGTAACCCTAAACCCTAAACCCTAAATCCAAAACCCTAAACCCCAAACCCCAAGAAAGGTACCCCTACTTTCGGAAACCCCCATATGACCTCCCTCAAGAACCCTTGACCCTAAACCCTAAACCCTAAACCCTAAAACCCTACACCCTAAACCCTAAACCCTAAACCCTATACAGCAACGGCCTCCTCCATGCCCGCACCCGAGCATCGCTCCAAGCGGGCCACGCTGGAGTCGATCTGCGCGAGGATGGAGTCCGCCTGGGGGAGCACGAGTCACCCAACCCGAGACCCACAACCCCAAAACCCTATATCCCTAAACCCTACCTTAAACCCGAAACCCGGAATCCTAAACCCTATATCCCTAAACCCTAAATACCCTATACTGCTTGTGGTTCATCTTTAGGAATCCTTCAGTGCGATCTACTTTTTGAATCCCCACGGGTCGGGGTTGGCCTACCACAGGGGAACGCAAGGGGCCGTTGCGCACCAAGGACGGAAGAACACCCAACGCCCTTAGCACAAAAAAAACCTAAACCATCAAGGCAGAATGAAAAAAAGTTGTATGTGGTATCAGTCTGAATTTCGCAAGTAGTTTACGTATCTGAACAGCTGGCAAGCTGAATTTTAAGTGCAGTAACCACTGCCGGCCCAGAACAAAAACTGAGATAAGAGCATAAGGAAGCTTTCCCTCAAAACTTTCCCGGTGAAAAGCTACCAAAAACTATAGAGATAACACAAAAGCCTTGCCCTCAAGACTTTCGTCCAAGACGTTTCGTTCAAAACTGTCCTTCAACACGTTAGTTGAAGGCCATTCCAGCATGTGCAGTATGGGGGGGGGGGACAAAAACAACCCCAGGGCTCTAAGTCTACAAGTATACACCTACATTTGGGGTCTAAAGTCTGCAAATACCTCCTTCGGGTTATTTGGAGCCTTAGGGGCATTCATGATGCGGGAGATGATGAGGCTGCGCTCATCCAAGTTTTTTGCGGCTTTGAAATTCAGGGCTCATGCAGTCTGGGCTGATCTTCGTCGAGATGTCGCCACGAGACGAAGCATCCGAAACTCCTAGGCCTTAGGGTAGTTACATGGTCCCTGAATAGGGGCCCTACTTAAATGGGGACCCCTTATATACACCTTATATACCCTAGACCACCCGACACTTCAGAACCCTTCAAAAGAAAGGGAACATATTGACAGCCCATGAAACTACCGTTAGAAAAAACCCAAGCCCAAAAACCTAAGCTGCCACGTCGCCGCAGTCTGCAGGTCACTTGCCATGCCTCTCATGGGGACTCGAAGACAGTGGCACTCTAAAGTGCTGCCCTTGAGCCCTACAGGTTAGACAGCCCCTGTCAAAATCTCACGTATGAGTCTGGGGGAGAATCCTAAACCCTGAGCCACTAAATCCTCCAAGGGGGAGACACACGTCCTGAGTCGTCCAGCGCCCGGCATTCAACAAACAAACCCTTAAACCCTAAACCCTAAACCCTAAACCGGTTTTTCTGGAACCGGGCCCACGCAAGCCAGGAGCCCAGACTCATCCTCTGAGACATGCAAGGCACACCCTGAATCCTGCATCCACAGCTTGTGGTGAGGGTCAAGGACTCCAGGGTTCAGTGCTTAGTTTAGGGTTTTGGGTTTAGGGTTTAGGGCTGGTGTCGGGTTTAGGGTTTAGGGTTAGGGCCCTAAAACCGGCATTCACCGGCCTACAGTGTCTGCATTTCGGCTGTCCAACTGCTCAGCAGCAATGGTCTTCAGGTCAGCCTGCAATGGGCTTTTTGTAGGGTTTTGGGTGGGTTCATGGTCCAGGGTTTTCGGTGTTTGGTATATTGAGGCCATACAAAAAACTTCTACAATGTAGCTATTATCGGGGAATGTATGGGGCCCATGGAAGCTAAAGGCTATTTCTCGGCAGGGTTTTGGGCCGTTGCAGAGGGTTCTGGAGGGCTTTAGCACCCTAAACCCTCTACCCTGAACCCCAAGCCCCAAACCGTAAACCCTAAACCCTAAACCCTAAACCCTAAACCCTAGACCCTGCCGCGGTCAGAGGCATGGCATGATCGCCTCGCACAAGTTGCCGCACAAGCTATAGAAGGACGTCCCACGGCGGCCCCCGATATTTCGGGGTTTCCGAAAGTAGGGTTTAGGGTTTAGGGTTTAGGGGTTTAGGGGTTAGGGTTTAGGGTTTAGGGTTTAGGGTTTAGGGCTTAGGGTTTAGGGTTTAGGGTTTAGGGTTTAGGGGCCTTATTCGAGGTCCTTATTATAAGGGAACCCTACTGTTTTGGGGGCTATCTTAAGGGCCTTAAAACCCCCTTGTGGCGGCCCCCAATATTTCAGGGGACCGGAGCATAGATTTTGAGAACTGGCACAGGTTCCTCTGAGCAAAAAGCCGGCTCACTACGATTTGCTTAAGAGCCCCCAAAACATGGAGATAAAAATCATCCCTATATTGCCCTTATGACGAAGACCCGAAGAACGTTGTTCATGTTTGGGGGGGGGGTTCTCAAGCAACAAATAGTAGCTAAGCCTGCCCTGGACCCTGAAAAACTTCGATCTTCAAGCCCGGGAAGATGTGCCCGAAAGCCCTTGAGTCGAAAGCCCCGGTGGAGCTTAGGGCTTAGGGCTTAGGGTTTAGGGTTTAGGGTTCAGGGTTTAGGGTTTCTATGCGCTTTTCTTTCGACGCCCTGATCTTCAAACTCCGCTCGTAAACCCTAAACCCTAAAACCCGAGACCCGAAACCCTACACTCTAGACCTCAGGGGGCCAGAATGTTTGGGGTTTAGGGTTTAGGGTTTAGGGCTTAGGGTGTCTCGTCCTCCAGGGAGTTGGCGCGGATGCCCATCAGGGTCTCAGAGGAGAGCTGGATCGTCTCGTTTGCGTTGGTGAGCAGATCCATGATCTGATGAGGTTCGGGTTTAGGGTTTAGGGTTTAGGGTTTAGGGTTTCGGGTTTCGGGTTTGGGGTTTGGGGTTTGGGGTTTGGGGTTTGGGGTTTGGGGTTTAGGGTTCAGGGTTCAGGGTTTAGGTGGGAAGCCTTGGCCCTTGCGGGTTTGGACACCTAATACAGACCCCCCCCCCAATAGTAAGAGATTCCCCGTATAGTAAGGACCCTGGGAAGGTACCCTGATTTTCGGAATCCCTAAACCCTAAACATTAAACCGCCACAGAATGCCTTTGGAAGCACCCATTTAGGCTTTCCGCAGGGGAGACCTCTTCGTGGGAGCAGTTAGGGCTGCAGGCGGCTTCATGTTGCAGACTTAGGGGGCCATTAGGTGCGGGATGTAGATTCTCTCAACCTTGCAACCTTGCAGCCTTAGGGTTTAGGGGCTTTAGGGTTTAGATTAAGCAAAAAACATAAGCGCTTCAGCGTTTCGAGCTTTCATTAAGTGCTCAGGAAAAGGCTTTGCAGGTCGCAGGATGCGACCTCATTGACCTTGTCCCAGATACTCCGAGCAAAATGAAGGGTCGCGCCAATCATAAACCCTAAACCCTAAACCCTAAACCCTAAACCCTAAACCCTAAACCCTAAACCCATGAGCTGCCTTGCAACCCTGTGAGGCTCTCTGTAGGTTTTGTGGCAGCAATCGTGATTCGTTCAGGTCGGTGCATCTGCAATCCACGGCATGGCGACTTCCGAACACGGCGAAGTTGCCAGGATCCTCGAACTCAGCCCAGTCTTCACTGGGCATCCGTTCGTTTCAAGACTATCTCGAACTTAGGGTTCAGGGTTTCGGGTTTAGGGTTTAGGGTTTAGGGTTTAGGTTTCAGGGTAGAGCTGCGAAACTGCAGCCCGATTTGTGCTTGGGCCTGGGAGAAGTACTAGGACCCCCTTGGAAGGAAACCGTGGGTCCCAGACACCCAGCTCCTTACTTAGGGTTTAGGGTTTAGGGTTCAGGGTTTAGGGCTTCAAGATTGAAGGCTTAAAACCGTTGCAAGAGCTTCATGAAACGGAGCCAGGGGACCGTCATGGAAATGCGCCGCATGTCCGCCATCCGCTCCTCCAGCACCGTTTCCAACCGCTCCTAAGCCGCACATGGTGTAGGGTTTAGGGTTTAGGGCTTGGGGTTGAGAGTTTCGGGTTAGGGTTTAGGGCTAAGGCTCCAAACTGCCCAAAGTAGGAATTATTTACAGATTTTAGGCCCCAATGTAAACTTGGAGCGGCAGATTGTTAAAGAAAGGCGAATATTCATAGTATTCTTCATATTAATATGCTGATACTGATACTCTACTAGGGTTCGGGGAATACTTGACACATGTGATTACCAAAGACAGCAGCAGAATGAACATTCATCTTCACGTTCTTAAGATTCTTGATATAGTATTCGTACTACCATTATGTGTAAGGTTGTTCATATTCTAGTAGTGCACTACTTAAGAAACAACCAAGACCCCAAACCCCAAACCCCAGACCCCAAACCCCAAACCCCAAACCCTAAACCCTAAACCCTAAACCCTAACCAACCCTAACCCTCAACCCTCAACCCTAAACCCTAAACCCTAGCCCTAAACCCTAAACCGCCGAGGAGCGCAGCCCACCACCGCGGCCTGGCCCTGGTCCGACACGGCCTGGATGTCCTGCATCCAACCCCTCAATCGTTTAGGGTTTAGGGTTTAGGGTTTGGGGTTTGGGGTTTAGGGTTTAGGGTTTAGGGTTTACGGTTTGGGGTTTGGGGCTTTGGGGTTGGGTTTAGGGTTTAGGGTTTAGGGTTTAGGGTTTAGGGTTTAGGGTTTAGGGTTTAGGGTTTAGGGTTTAGGGCTTAGGGTTTAGGGTTTAGGGTCTAGGGTCTAGGGTGTAGGGTTTGGGGTTTGGGGTATAGAGTTTAGGTTGAGGGTTTTCATGGGCCCTAATTTTACCCCAAACCCTAAGTCCCAACCCCTGAACCCTAAAAACCCTACACCCTAAACGCTCACCCAGGCAAAACTATTCTAAACCAAGCACCTTACAACCCTGAACCTTAATTGAACCGTAAACCCCAAACCCTGCACCCTCAAGAAGGGGGTCAGAGGCAAAGTCTGGTAGGGTTTCGGGTTTAAGAACTTGGGGTTGAGGGCTTAGGGTTCAAGGTGGATAAGGGTTCAGGGCTGTTGCGAATTTTAGGGTTCCGGGTTTAGGGAAAGCTCCCCAACGCTTGAAATCTTAGGCGCTCCTCCTTCAGGGCCCGAACGACGCTCTCATGGCTCACAGCGGAGCTGGCCGTCAACGCCTCCCTCGCCTGGGCCACAGAGCTTGCTTGCTAAACCCCGGAAAAACGGCCCTGCAGGTACCCTGAACCCTAAACCCTAAAATGCTGCGTAACTAGGCGGTCCCTATCTTGGCCCAGCTAAGGGGGTATTGGGGTGGCAACTTGAAACATCAACCCACGTCACGGAGTTTCTGATGTTCCCATCCATCCCCCCCCACCCCTCAAAAAAAAAAACAAAACAAACTGATATTCCGCACCCTACCCCGAACACCATGAGCCAGCCCCTAAACTCCAAAACCCTAAGCTTATAAAAAGCCCTAAACCCTAAACTCTAAACCCTAAACCCGAAGCCTCTAAACCCTAAACCCTAAACCCTAACCCTAAACCCTAAACCCTAAACCCCAAACCCTAAACCCTAAACCCCAAACCCCGGAGCCCGCGCGCCTCTAGGAGCTTCTTCTCCCAGGACGTCTCCAACTCCCAGAGTCGCCGTACCATGGAGTCGCTGCCAGCGTCCAGCTTCTGGGCCCTTAAGAAAGGGTTTAGGGTTTAGGGTTTAGGGTTTAGGGTTTAGGGTTTAGGGTTCAGGGTTTAGGGTTTAGGGTTAGAAAGTTTGCTTGCTTCCTTTTTGTTTCTTGGGAGCGGGTAGGGGGGGGAGGTGTAGGGGGGGGGGGGGGGGGGGGGGTAGTAGAGGGAGGTAGGGTTTGGGGTTTTCTGGAATTGGTTTTGCCTGCCCTAAGATAGTTTGGGATTTCCAGGTTGAGGGGGTTGGGTCTTTTGCGAAGGTTGGGAACTGAAGCCTTGAATCCTACAAACCTTGACTCCTGCAAACCTTCCAACGCCCTGTAGACCCTAAGCCCCTAACCCTAAACCCTATTGAAACCCGAAACCCTGAACCCCAAACCCTAAACCCTAAAAGCCCCTCAGGTAAAGAAGCAGAAGGGTGGCAAATCCTTTGTTCAAGCTAGGCCGCAGCGTCCCTTGGCTTGACGAAACGTTCCTCGGCTGGTGCTCCGATTTACTTAGAACATCGGGGGGGGGGGGGGGGGGGAGGAACCCCAACTGTAAGGTTCAGGGTTTAGGGTTTAGGGTTTAGGGTTTAGGGCTTAGGGTTTAGGGCTTAGGGTCTTTTGTTTAGGGTTTAGGGTTTGTGGTTTGAGGTTAGGGCTTAGGGTTTCGTGAGTAGGGTTTGGGGCGCAGGGTTTAGGGTGTAACTTGACAAAGGGTGTAGTAATCAGGATTCCAGTTGGTTTCCTCAAGTCCCAATCTACGGACCCTATGACGATCATGTGACGGTTATAGAAATCCTTCATAGAGGGCTGGGCTAGCCGAGCACAATCCTTACAGCTGTACCCTAGACCCTATATAGACCATACAAACTCCAAACCCTAAACCCTAAACCCTAAACCCCAAACCCCAAACCCCAAAACCCTAAACCCTAAACACCCATCCCAGCTTCTGGAGGAGAGACTGCGACTCGTGCGACTGGCGCAGGAGCTCCTCCTGGGACGCCTCGAGCTTCTCCAGGAGCGCCTCATAGATGGCTGAAGTCTGTCTAGGGTTTAGGGCTAGGGTTTAGGGTTTAGGATTTAGGGTTGAGGGTTGAGGGTTAAGGGTTTAGGGTTTAGGGTTTAGGGTTGAGGGATTAGGGTCTAGGGTTTAGGGTTTAGGGTTCAGAGTTACTGCTGTGCAGCCCTACTGCGTGGCATGCAGCGTGGGCTCATGAAGACATTTGTCAGGATTGAAGGCAAATAGGCCGTGCAGGTCTTGGAATTCAGGAAAGCCTTAAGCAGAACTCCCTGAGCCCTGGGAGCATCCCAAACAAGCCCCTTGTTTTAGGGTGTAGGGGTTTAGGGGTTTAAGGGTTTAGGGTTTAGGGCTTAGGGTTCTACAGGGTTGTGAAGCATCATGAAGTGCAGGAGCTGCTACTGAAACCCTCCTGCAGAACGCCAGGTCCTATGCCAGGACCGATGCCCTATGTCTCCATAAACCCCAATCGCCCAAAACACAAAAGGCCCCAAACCCAAACACCCGCCCCCCCCCCCCCCCCCCCCCACACAGATCCAACACCCAAAACCCCAAAACACTAGACCCTTGAACCCTAGAGCCTAAGCCCCTTTGCCCTAAAACCCTACACCATACCCTATACTCCCCTTAGAACTTCACAAGACAATTTTCTCAATATGCCCTTGGGTTTTACATAAATGTGTATTTCCCGAAATAAGGGTCCCCTTCTATACCCCAAATACAATAGAGCCCCACAAAAAAAGTTTCCCCCTATGTGTGTAAAGACCCTCAAATAAAACACAAACAATTCCGATGGTTGGTTTTTTTGTGAAAAATACCCTAAGCCCTAAACCCTAAGCCCTAACCCCTAAACCCTATACTCTAAACCATAAGCCCTAAACCCTAAGCCCTAAACCCTAAACCCTATACCATAGCCACGAGGCGGTCTGCGAGGTGGCCACAGTCTCGAGGAAAACCTGTCGGGCGTTGTCCTCTCCAGCACTCAACGAATGCCCAAATCGGAAGCCCCGCTTGGGGCCTCGTGCTTTACAACCTTACGGGTTGAGGGGTTTAGGGTTTAGGGTTTAGGGTTTAGGGTTTAGGGTTTAGGGTTTAGGGTTTAGGGCTTAGGGTCACTAAACCCCACACCCAACTTCAATAAACAAGTGTTGACAGTCTTCAACCCTAAGCTCGTGAAAACCCTGCATGGCAACGATGCCTTGCTTCATGGGTTCCCCTACTGCCCCCCTCTACCTAGGGTTTAGGGTTTAGGGTTTAGGGTTTAGGGTTTAGGGTTTAGGGTTTAGGGTTTAGGGTAGGTTCCCCCCCTAAATTGGGGGCTATTTAGGATAATAATTAAGCCTAACTTGCTTTGAAGGAGGGGTGAGCCCCAGACCTAGAACAAACCCGAAACCCAATATCCCCTAGAAGCCTTAAACGGAAAGACGTAGTATACCCTGAACCCTAAACCCTAAACCCTAAACCCTAAACCCTAAACCCTAAACACTAAACCCTAAACACTAACCCTAAACCCTGTGTGTAGCCCACCCCGGTTTCGTTTCGTGGGGCTACGCCGTACGGCGCCGTACGGCAAAACAACGCAGAATGCGCGGAGGTCTGGTTGAGGGGGTTGACGTTGGGATGTTCCCCCCTGATACGAACAGTCCTAGGGATGGGATTTCAATAGGCTGTAGAATGATCCCTGTGGTGAACATCCCAAGGTTAGCAAGGCTATATCTTGGTTGCTGAGTTCATAAGCCCCAAAAAAATGGTACACTTTCAGTTCTATAGGGGGACTATAGTATCACTAAGATTTGTAGAGAGAAGAGCAGCCGAAGAACAAAAAGGGCGCCCTTTTTGTGTCAAGGGCCCTTTCAGGGAGCCCCACCAACAGAAATGGAGCCAGGGCAAACGCTGGGTCCTAGAACCCTAAACCCTAAACCCTAAACCCTAAACCCTAAACCCTAAACCCTAAACCCTAAACAGAAGACCCACAGGCCCGACCACCCGACAACCCAAAACGCGTCCTGCACTCCCGCCACAGCCGAGTTGAGATCCGAGTACCTTAAGCCAAAGGGTCCATGTACCTAGGTGGTATCTACTCGGGCCTTAAAACGGGATTTAGGGCTTGGGGTTTAGGGTTTAGGGTTTAGGGCTAGAACCCCAATGATATGCTGTCAAACACAGGTGCATGGACCCTGAGTCACTCCTGGGATCAAGGACTAAAAAGGGACAAACTGAGCAAGGAAGGGTTCAGGGACCGCCGATGTATTTCTGTGCCTTTGTGACCTATTTGGCACTTTGAATCATGATAGCGCCAGCCAGCAAAGACTCTCCAAGGAATGCCTCGCAAGGTTCAGGGGTTAGGGGTTTATGCACTTTAGGGTTTGGGGCTTAGGGTTTCGGGGTTAGGAAACGTGGCAGGTCTTAGGGATTAGGGTGGGAAGTTGCTGCTGTTGTTTGCAGGCCCTGAGCCAAGGCCTTCCCAACTCTTGTGAAGGGCAGGAAGCCGGAAAGATGGAAAGATGCAGAAAGCAGAGAAAGACCCAGAAGGCATAGATTACAGTGCAGTCGCCCTAAACCCTAAACCCCCCCAAGCTTCCACACCAATTCCTCCCTGAGCCCCAAGATCGAAACCCTCAGCAAAAAAAAACTAAACCCTAAACCCTAAACCCTAAACCCTAAACCCTAAACCCTAAACCCTAAACTCTGAGGCCGGGGTGCATTCTGGGCATCTGGTCAAGAGCCGATTGCTGCCCCTCCAACTTCTGAAGCACCACCTCCTCGTCTGCTTTTGGAGGCTCACGGTACTTATTAACCCAATTTTTGCTGTACCAATTTAGGGTTTAGGGTTTGGGGGTTCGGGTTTCGGGTTTAGGATACTTATAACTCACTAAGTACCATGAACCTCCTCGTCTGCTAAACCCTAAACCCTCAACCCTCAACCCTGAAGCCTGAAGGCTGAAGCCTGAACCCTGAAGCCTGAACCCTACCCTGACAGTTGAACCAAGGTTCCTTGTCCCTCCAGGGTACTTCGGGACTGCATTAAGCCAGAGAGCGGGCGGGAAGGAGGAGGCGGAGGAGGAGGACAGGTAGGGTGAGGGAAGGAAGGAAGGAAGGAAGGAAGGAAGGAAGCAAAGAAAGAATGAAGGAAGCAAAGAAAGAAGGCAGGAAGGGAGGCAGGACAGAACCAAATGAAGAACGAACAAAATGACAGAAATGATGACGCACCAACCAAAAACAGACAAAACAACAATACATACAAAAGACGTACAAGAAGACACCTGTAACAGGGGCCGCCCGATAGACATATTACGAGTTCTCCGACAATGGACGGGCAGGTTCATGCCGAACCCATGCAGCACGGCTGAAGCCATTAGGGTTTAGGGTTTAGGGTTTAGGGTTTAGGGTTTAGGGTTTAGGGTTTAGGGTTTAGGGTTTAGGGTTTAGGGTTTAGGGTTTAGGGGGTAACAGACCCAGCAGTGCAGGGCGCCTACCTCTTCTCTTGAGGGCTTAGGGGCCGAGGCCCTTGAACCTTTCCACCCCCTTGCCCTTGTGGACCCTAAACCCTAAACCCTAAACCCTAAACCCTAACCCCTAAACCCTAAACCCTAAACCCTAAACCCTAAACCCTAACCCCTAAGCCCTAAACCCTAAACCCTAAACCCTAAACCCTAAACCCTACCTGCCAGTGCTTGCCAAAAGGGCTTGCGAGGAGTCCAGCTTGTGGAGCATGACCTGGCAAGAGTTGACCTGCAGGAGCACGAAACCCTAAACCCTAAACCCTAAAGCCTAAAGCCTAAAGCCTAAAGCCTAAAGCCTAAAGCCTAAAGCCTAAACCCTAACCCTAAACCCTAAACCCCAAACCCTAAACCCTAAACCCTAACCCTAGACCCTAAACCACCCCCTACCCCCTAATATTAAATACCCCCCATACTATAACATAACTATAATGGGGGGCATTTAATGGTAGGGGGCATTTAGGGAGGGGGGTGGGGTTAATAGTCGGGGGGATTACGTAAGTCCGCTAGAATAGTAAGATTCCCTTATAGTCGGACCCCAACAAGCTACCACTAATTTTGGAAACGCCCATACACCGTCAAAAGCCCATGCTTCAGAACCCTTTAAAGGAGGTAAGGGACCATATTCGGGGCCCCTGAACCCTATATGAACCCTAAACCCTGAACCCTGAACCCTAAACCGCCTAAACCCTAAACGTTCAGCATGCACTCATGTTGGGAAGTCCGGGATAAACCCTAAACGTAGGCCTTACAGGGCTTACACTTAGAGGGCTTACCGAAATCTGGATCAGGACAGGGCGCCGTCTGCATCAAAGTCACCTCCCAGGTTTAGGGTTTAGGGTTTGGGGCTTGGGGTTTGGGGTTTAGGGTTTAGGGATACGCCTCCCGAAAGGCAACTTGGCTTCAGGATTCGCTTGCTGTGTCAGGGTTTTTCGATTTTCGGCTTGGGGCTTCTGACCAGGCTTACAAGCCTACTTGAGGCCCTCACTTTTGGGTTCCATAGGGTTTAGGGTTTTGTTTACAACCCCAATGACCTCTTTTAGATGTCTAGGGTTTAGGGTTTAGGGTTTAGGGTTTAGGGTTTAGGGGGCTTAGCGGAAAGGGAGGGGAGGGGCTTTGGGCTTTGGCTTGCGGGTGCAAACCAGGCTGCGCCCGCCGAGTTGTGTATTCGGGGGGCGCTTCAGGCCCAGCCCTGGGCTGAGGGCTGAGGGCTGAGGGTTTAGGGTTTAGGGTTTAGGGTTCAGGATATTTAGGGTTTAGGGTTTAGGGTTAGGGTTTAGATTTCCTTAAAGAAGGGGGGGGGGGCTTTGAGGTCCCTAGGGGGAGGCAGGAGATTGGCACCCGAAATCCCTTGCAACCCCATGCTCCAGGACCCTCGAAGTGCCCCAAACCCTAAACCCTAAACCCTAAACCCTAAACCCAAAACCCAAAACCCTAAACCCTCTCCCAGACCCATGGTCCTGGCCAAAGTCCATGCGCTGCGCGACGGAGTCCTTCCCGTAGGGTTTAGGGTTTAGGGTTTAGGGTTTAGGGTTTAGGGTTTAGGGTTTAGGGTTTAGGGTTTAGGGTTTAGGGTTTAGGGTTTAGGGTTTAGGGCCTGAGGTCTTTGTTGTGGGGCTGTAGGAGCTGGGCATCGATGTTTTCGTCTTTTTTTTAGCCCTGCATCCTCTGCCTAAACCCTAAACCCCTAAACCCTAAACCACATGACCCTCAAGCTTTGAGATTCCGGCGCCCCAGTCCCAGAGCAAGACGCCCTCCAACTCCATCGGCTACACAGCACCACAGTGTCGATTGATAGGGCTCCCAAAGGCAGCCCTGAGTATTCAACAGGACTTTTACCGCCCTTTCAGGGTTTAGGGTTTAGGGTTTAGGGTTTAGGGTTTAGGGTTTAGGGTTTAGGGTTTAGGGTCTCCTTCAAACCTCGGGGCTCCCAGAACTTTAGGGGCGACTCATGACAGAGGAGACGAAGACCCCCTAGCCGAAACCTCCGCAAGCCCTAGACATGGAAAGCCCGAAGCACTGAAATGTCCCTAACCCCTAAACACCCACCTAAGACAGAAATCCCTACGTCCTCCCCAAGTGTGTGTTTCCCGCAGTAGGGAACCCCTCTGTAGACCCCAAGACCCTCTATCGATCATTCTTCGAGCCCCGAGAAGATGAGAGTAGTTACATGGTCCCTTGGTGTAGGGTTTAGGGTGTAGGGTTTAGGGTTTAGGGTTGCCTGTTTCGATTAGTCTGCAGCATGGGCCCTGGGGGTAGAGAATATGGAGTTTAGGCTTAAAGTTAGGGCCCATATCAAGGGTCTGTGTAACTACCTTCAGACAAGAAGATGAAACCCTAAACCACATGTTCGGCCCGAAACGTCGGAAACTCCCCAAAACTCCCGAAACTTCTTAAACTCCACAACCCGATGGTCGGTCCTGTGTCGACTGCAAGGAATGGGCCACGTTGTCCTATGCGGTTTTGGGTTAGGGCCTACAGTCTTTGGGGTTCTTAGGGTTTAGGGTTAGGGCTTTGGGTGTTTACGGTCCGTGTCTACTAGGGCTCTGAAAAGGAACCAGGTTTTTGTGCGGGCTTTAGGCCGTTGTGGTGCTTGCTTCAGGGGCTGCGTAAGTTTAGGGCTTAGGGTCTAGGGCTTCAGCCCCCGACCACACACACCCCCGGCCAATTAGAGCCTCTAGCTAAACCCTAAACCCTAAACCCTAAACCCTAAACCCGAAACCCGAAACCCTAAACCGCAACCTAACACCCAATAGTTCGTCAGCTTCCCACAGATCCTCAACCCAAGGCCTCCAAGGCACACAGCCACAATTACAAAGATGCACTCAACCCCAAAGGATCGTTTTCTTCCAAATCCTAAACCCTAAACCCTAAACCCTAAACCCCAAACCCTAAACCCTAGCCCTAAACCCTAAACCCCAAACCCTAAACCCCCCAAACCAACCCCCCAAAGGGCCTCCAAGGCATGGAGCTTGCCCATCACGATCTCGTGCAGGGGCAGGACAGCCCTGCGGTTGCCCCAAAGGAGTCAACATCCGAGTCACTTCCGAGGATTTAGGGTTTAGGGTTTAGGGTGCCGTTCGTTATTTATTTTGTTTTTTTCTTGGGGGGGGGGGGGGGGGGAACCCTAAACCTTAAACCCTCTTACGTACAGTACAATTGGGGATCCACGCGCCCGCCAGGAAATCTGTAAGAAGGAGTCACCGGACTTAAGCGGTAGGAATCCCGATCCAGGGCTTCGGAATCGCTGCTTGGGACTACTCGATGGTCGCAAAGGGTATAAGCTTCCCAGTGTAACGCTTCATCGCGTGCACTCCAACAAGAATCCCTTATCTGGCCCCACGCCCTCAATCAAGGGTACTTGAAGGCTCATGGGTACTTCTACGTAGGAGTAGAAGTACCCTAAATACGGGTATAGCCACAGCTGCCATACTTCTTACCCTACTAAGACGTACCAATGATCCTCCAGGTATACATTCTTACCCTCCCGCCAAACTCCTCTTTGATGCCTAGACTGTTCCCACCACAGCTTGAACGAACTCTAACACCCCCCAATTCGTGAACCCCCAGAGTCCTAAACCACCTGCAGTGCTCGGGGGTGGCAATGTGGCGCCCTACGAACAAAAAAGCATTCTCAAATGGAATATAGGCCCTTGAAACCCTAAACCCTAAACCCTAAACCCTAAACCCTAAACCCTAAACCCTAAACCCTAAACCCTAAACCCTAAACCCTAAACCCTAAACCCGAAAAACCCAAGCCCCTGCGTTGCCGCCTCTTCACAGCTGCGGCGATCTGCTCGTCGAGCGAGCCGACGTCCAGCAGCGTGCTGCCACCTGAGAGGGATGATGAACAGACCCTAAACCCTAAACCCTAAACCCTAAACCCTAAACCCTAAACCCTAAACCCCAAACCCTAAACCCCAAACCCTAAACCCCAAACCCTAAACCCTAAACCCTAAACCCCAAACCCCAAACCTTAAACAGGTTTGGGCGTTAGGGTCGCGGACATGGGTTTATCTTGGATTTCAGGGCGTCCGGCTCCCTGCTTTGAGAACTTCCGGGAAAACTATGGACGGAATAGGGGTCTCGCTGCGGGGTCCTGTCCCTAAACCCTAAACCCTAAACCCTAACCCTAAACCCTAAACCCCAAGCCTCGCACAAGACCTTAAAGTGCTTCGGCTAATCGCCGGACATGACTCGGACGTGACACCCCAAAAAAAGCGGAGGGTTTGGGTGCTAGCAAGCCCAGCTTAAGCCCTATGGGTTTAGGGTTGGTCACATGTAATTTCCTGTTTTAATTTAATGTGTTTCGGTTGAGGGAGTTTGGGGAGCTTTGGGTTTAGGGTTTAGGGTTTAGGGTTAGGACTACCTGAACTCGCCTGCCGAAGGCGTCGAGTGTGTCGGCGTCAAAGATCCATGAGGGAGCAACTTGGTGGAGACTTTCTCCTTTCGGAGGGTTCAGGGTTTAGGGTTTAGGGTTTAGGGTTTAGGGTTTAGGGCTTAGGGCTTAGGATTTAGGGTTTAGGGTTTTTTGGGCCTGGCTTCGAGGTTTGGATCCAGGAATGGGCGCATGGAAGCGGAGTTTTACATCTAGAAATGTCAGACCCTAAACCCTAAACCCTAAACCCAATAAACCCTATAAACCCTATAAACCCTATAAACCCTATAAACCCCAAACCCCAAACCCTAAACCCTAAACCCCAAACCCTAAACCCCAAACCCTAAACCCCAAACCCTAAACCCCAAACCCTAAACCCCTGTTTGGTGGACCCTCATATGAAGGCAGGTCTCAACATAGCGGCCCGTTATCCAAGAAACAAGCGCAACGCTGCCTCGGCAAGTCGTGTGCCTTCCCTGTGGGGTTCAGGCGGTTCAGGGCTTAGGGCTTAGGGCTTAGGGCTTAGGGCTTAGGGTTTAGGGTTTAGGGTTTAGGGTTTAGGGTTTAGGGTTTAGGGTTTAGGGTTTAGGGTTTAGGGTTTAGGGTTTAGGGTTTAGGGCTTCAGGGTTTAGGGCTTCAGGGGCGGCTCCTTATTGGCCTCCAGCATCTTCAAGAAGGGGTCTGCCTTCTCCTTAGTGCACCAGGCATAGAGATGGCGGGTTTCCGAAAATTCGGGGACCTTTGGGGGGGGGGGGGGGGGGTCCCGTTAAGGGCCTCTACTGTAGTAGCTGAGGAATGTACGGAAACAAGATTTTTCAAACACACACAAGCAGGAGACGGTGGAAATCATGCTCAGGCTTGAGTCTCAAAACCCCCAACTCTGAACCCTAAATTCAACTAGGCCCTGAGCCTCAATTCCTAACCCTTCCACCATAAAATTCCCAAACCCTATGATTCCTAAACCCTATCTATGGTTCCTAAACCCTTTCATTCCCAAACCAAACCCTATTAACCCTAAACCCTAAACCCTAAACCCCAAACCCTAAACCCTAAACCCCAAACCCTAAACCCTGGAAGCCTTGAAGCCGCATCTGCAGCCTGAAGAAAGACCCTCCGCCCTCCGCCACGGCGCGACGACGCCACCTTGGTCCTGGCCCATGTTCATCTTCTCCGTGGTCCAGCGCTTTTGAACCTTACAAGAGTCATATTTATAATTCCGAAGCCATACCGTGAATCGACTGTACGTCAACTTCAAGACACGGCATAATACATATTGTTTTTATTTATTTATTTGTTTCTTTTATTTGTATTTATATTTATATAATATGATATGTAAAAAAAGAGAATAAACAAATAACTGAATGAATAAATAAATAAAGAGATAAAAAACAAATAAATGTATATATAAATAATATATTTATAATACATATTGTTTTTATTTATTTATTTGTTTCTTTTATTTGTATTTATATTTATATAATATGATATGTAAAAAAAGAGAACAAACAAATAACTGAATGAATAAATAAATAAAGAGATAAAAAAACAAATAAATGTATATATAAATAATATATATATATGTATATCTAGGATTTAAGGTTTAGGCGTTAGGGTTTGCAAGAGCCTGGGGTTCCAAATGCACCCCCTCCTTTCAGCTGGAGAACCGGATGCATACGCTGTATATAACCCCTGAGCCCTACTAGCTCTTAGTGAACAGAGAGTCCCCCATGTGTATGGTACCCCCCGGGGCCCGGTGTGGTTGGGGTGGGGTTTAGGGTTTAGGGTTTAGGGTTTAGGGTTTAGGGTTTAGGGTTTAGGGTTTAGGGTTTAGGGTTTAGGGTTTAGGGTTTAGGGTTTAGGGTTTAGGGTTTAGGGTTTAGGGTTTAGGGTTTAGGGTTTAAGGCTTAGGGTTTAGGCGTGTGGGCGGGGGAATACCATGGGGGGGGGGCGGGGGGGCTCAGTTCGTTGGCCACGGCGCGGAATCAACCAGGGCCCATGGCAGAGAGAGCTCCAGGCACCTTCAGGTCTAAAAGCACTGAAGCCCAAAAACCCTCTAAACCCTAAATCCTAAACCCTAAACCCCTGAAACCCCCCTAAAACTAAAGCCCTGAGCGCGATGTGGTCGGCTCTGACTCGAAACCCCTAAACCCTTAAACCCCTGAACCCCTGAACCCTAAACCCGAAACCCCCTAAACCCTAAACCCTAAACCCTAAACCCTAAACCCTAAACCCCCTAAACCCCCTAAACACCCTAAACCCCCTAAACCCCCTAAACACCCTAAACCCCCTAAACCCTAAACCCCCTAAAGCCCCGAAGGCTCAGCCTGTCGCTGGTCAGGCGTTCGAGAACGGCGGTGTTCGTCACGCCACTCCCCTCGGCTGAACTGGTGGGTTGGTGGGGTTTAGGGTTCCCTAAACCCTAAACCCTAAACCCTACCCTAAACCCTAGACCCTAACCCCTAAACCCCAAAACCCCTAAACCCCTAAGCCCCTAAACCCCTAAACCCAAAATCCAAACCACTAAACCCCTAAACCCTAAACCCTAAACCCTAAACCCTAAACCCTAAACCCTAAACCCGACAGGGCTGATGAACTTCAAGGGGTTTCATGCTTTTCGGCGGCCGCGCGGCCACGAGGAGCTTGATGAGGCGGTCCGTGTGCGCGGCCATGCCTGGCACGGTTCCAGCGGGGGGGGGGGGGGGGGGGGAGGCGTGGCCAGCCAGGGTTTAGGCTTAGGGTCTGGGGTTTGGGGTTTAGGTTTGGGGTCAAGAGTTTAGGGTTCAGGGTTTGGGGTTTAGGGTTTAGGGTCAAGGGTTTGGGGCGGATTCCCAAAGCAGCATTGGAGGCCTGTAGTGTTTTTGTAGCGTTTAGGCTGGAGGCTTCAGGGCTAAACCTTAAACCCGAAACCGCAAACCCTAAACCCTATTAGAACTCAGCCGCAAGCGGCACCATCATCGCAAAGCTGAAGTTCCCGCAGGGGCCCCTAACATCCGCTTCGTGCAGCGCAAAAAATGTCCAACTAAGCTCCCGGAGCCGCTTTACTCCGCAAAGCAAAGCCCCGCAGCCCCCCTTAGGGTTGGAGGTTTATAATAGGGTTTAGGGTTTTGGGTTTAGGGTTTAGGGTTTAGGGTTCAGGGTTTCAACCCCGGACGACCCTGACAGAATGTATCAACAGCTGGCGATCTTACGAGCGCAAGCTGCTGATCATCCTCAAAGCCCATAGACACAACTTGGCTGCACTTAGGAGGGTAGCAAAAGACTAAACTTTTGGCTGCCTTGTTAAGAAACCCAATAAACCCAAAAAGGCTAAAGATGTAAAGTTACAGTAAAGCACCACAAAGACAAGTGGGCATCGCCAGCCGGGATGTTCAGGAAGCGCTACTAGCAATTGTGCCGAAACCAATGCCACAAATCCTGATTCCTGACCCTGAAACCCAACGAAGGCCGACAACGAAACTGCGGGAACCCCCCTGATCCCCCCTGGATGTCCGCAACTCTTAATCTCAAAAGCAACTGGAAGATGCCCCTAATCCCCATAAAAAAACAAACTAACCCTTAAAAGTAGAACAACCCAACCCCCGCATACAGAACCCACAAAAGAAGGAACCCGAAACCCTACAAGCCCTAAACCCTATAAACCCTAAACCCTAAAAACCCTAAACCCTACAAACCCTGAACCCTATAAACCCTAAACCCTAAACCCTAAACCCTGAACCCTGAACCCTAAACCCTAAACCCTAAACCCTAAAAACCCTAAACCCTAAACAGGCGAGGTTCCCATGGCCACCATGGAGTCGGCCACCAGCTCCACCAGCTTCGCTTCGCTCTCAGCATCTTCCCCAGATCCGAGCCTTGTTTGGGGTTTAGGGTTTAGGGTTTGGGGTTTAGGGTTTAGGGTTAGGGTTTAGGGTTTAGGGTTTAGGGTTTAGGGGCTTAGGGTTTAGGGTATCGCCTAGATGTAGGACGTGATCAGATCAAGTCTTTAGGCTTTGAATTCTTGAATGCCCACGTTGCTAAAGGGCTCCATTTAACTGTGCTGTTTTGGGTTTAGGGTTCAGGGTTCAGGGTTAGGGTTTAGGGTTTAGGGTTTAGGGTCTAGGGTTTAGGGTTTAACTGTGCTGTTTTGGGTTCAGGTACACCCCCCTCTGCCCCCCAATTAAGTATGGTTTGGGGTTAGGGTTCAGGGTTCAGGGTTTAGGGTTAGGGTTAAGTGTTAAGGGTTAGGATTTAGGGAGCTTAGGGTTAGGTTCAGGCACCCCCCCCCCCCACCCCCCCAGAGCGCTATTTAGTATGGATTTCTGGTTCCCCATGTCCTCTTAGTCATGAGGAGCCCTGCAAAGTTTGGGACGATGCCTGAATAAAGGAGCACTGGGCCTAAATAGCTCTCCGTCTCAGGAAGAACCTTTATTCACACTGGGATCTCTATGAAAACCGCGAAGCACATGCTTTACATTGTAAACATGAGACTGCAGCTCAGTGGAGTTTTGGGGGGAACACCGTCACGCTGATCCTGATCCAGAGCCATATGGCAGCAAAGAGGAAGCGCGAAATACTCGGAAGCTTGAACAAGCACTAATCGCGAACATCAAATGGAGACATGAGTTTGTAGATACATAAAATAAGGAGGCAACACAGTAAGTACATAGGGGTCGCCCTCTTTCGCTCAAAAAATGTATGTATATATTTTATAATATATATATATGTATGTTTATTGGGATTTCAGGTACCCAATTCCTAAGCCCAAACCCTATCCCAAAACCCAGCCCCTAGCTAAACCCTAACCCTGAACGCTAGACCACAATTTACTTCCCGAATTCCCTGTCAGGCTAGGGGACCCGTAGTCCTCAGGCGAGCCCTGTGCGCGCCCGTTTCCTGGCCACTGCGATGGTAGGGTTTAGGGTGTAGGGTGTAGGGTGTAGGGTTTAGGGTTTAGGGTTTAGGGTTTAGGGTTTAGGGTTTAGGGTTTCGGGTTTGGGGATGCCCGGATGATCCACATCATGAGAGATACGAGTACCTGAAGGTATCTTACAGGGCTTGTATGGAAGGGTCTCCTAAAGAGACCCAAAACAACTACTAAACTTCTACACCGTAAACCCCGGAACGCTAAGTCCGGATTTCGAAGCTCCGGCTTCACCGGCCTCATCCCTGACATATCAGACTCAAGGTAGAACAGGCTGAGGGTCTGCAGTTTACAGTCTAGACCCAAGAGCAACCTGGGAATAAAAAATGGTGCCCTTTTTTGTCTAAAGGGGCTGTTAAGGGAACCTATAAACCCCAAAAAAGGGGAATAAGGGCCTGCTCTGGGTCCTAGAAGTTTAGGGGTTCAAACCAAATGGCGCAGGGTTTTCGGGTTGCAAGCAGGCCCTAGACACCCCTGAAGCCGTAACATCCTAAACCCCAGACTCGCCCCAGACCCCCAGAGCCTTTTAAACACACTTCGATCTTCGCAAGCCACTAACTTCTTCACATGCTGCAGCAGCCCCAACCCTAGACCCTAAATTCTAACCCATCAACAAGGCAACCCCCCCACCCACCCACCCCGCCCCCCTCCCCTACCCTCAAGGCCGTGCAAAGTGGCGCGCCTCCGGACTCCTCCATGCCCTTCTGGGCCAAAGCGGCCTCAGGCACCTCGGCCATGGCCCAGTACGGTTTAGGGTTGAGGGAATGAGGGAATTGGGTGCCTTATACCCCCCCTATATATTCTGTATAGCACATATATATATATATACACACATATATATGTACATACAATCTTTAAGGGATCATTGGGTCTGTAGGGCTTTGATGTTTAAAGTTCACACCGATAAACATCAATGTATACATATTTATATGCATGCATCTAAGCCTACTAAACTTATAAACCTAACCATATGAGCGAGGGTTTCTAGTGATGTTTTGGATTGACCCAAAGCCCTAAACCCTAAGCCCCAACAGAGTTGCCATGCTCCGTACCATGTGCTTGCCTCTTTCCATTTCTCCACAGTAAGGTTTACGGTTTGGGATTTAGGCTTACACCCAAAACACTAAACCTTAAACCCTAAACCCTAGGGTCATGCTTCCTCTTGTATCCCTAGACTTAATTAGTAGCTTACCGGTTCTTAGTAGGAATAAGGGGAAACCCTAAACCCTGAACCCCAAACCCAAACGATGAACCCTAACCCTAAACCCTAAACCCTAAACCCCCCAAACCCAAACAATGGCCTCGTCGGTGGGCGAGAGTCCATAGAGCTCCCTGGCGGCTTCCAGCTTCCGCTGGTGAACCCTCCTCGGTGGTTCACTGGGTTTAGGGTTTGGGGTTTAGGGTTTAGGGTGTAGACCTTGGGATGTTCCCCCTTATATTAACAGTCCTTAGTGGGTCAAGTACCCCCTATACTCCCTTATTAAGGACTGTTAGTATAAGGGGGAACATCCAAAGTGGTGATCCCCCTAAACACGAAACCCTAAACCCTAAACCCTAAACCCTGAACCCTGAGTTGTGCGTCGCCTCCCGGTTTAGACTAGGGTTTCGTGTCCTTGTTTGGGGTCGGTTTAGGGTGCAGGCTTCAGTTCCAGGCACAAGGGTTCAGGCTTCAGCGTCTGATGCTTCGCTATGGGGTTTAGGGTTTAGGTTTTGAGGTTTAGGGTTTGGGTTTAGGGTTTAGGGTTTAGGGTTTAGGGTTTAGGGTTTAGGGTTTAGGGTTTAGGGTTTAGGGTTTAGGGTTTAGGGTTTAGGGTTTAGGGTTTAGGGTTAGGTTTAGGGTTTAGGGTTTAGGGTTTAGGGTTTAGGGTTTAGGGTTTAGGGTTTAGGGTTTAGGGTTTAGGGTTTAGGGTTTAGGGTTTAGGGCCCCAAAAGCCAGTAAGACCCAAGACGCCAACAGAAGCCCGCAAACCCCAAAACCGAGAACTAGAGGTGGCCACAGAAGGGTTCTTAGTGCGTAGACGGGCGATGGCTTTAGGGGGCATGCGCTCCCTAAACCTAAGCCCTAATTAAACCCTCAACCCTAAACCCGGCGAGTGACTTCATGCGCTGCATCAAGATGATGAAGGAGAACTTCGCCTCAGCTTTGTGGCCATCCCATGAGCAACCCCATACTACTGTTTGCCGAAGAATCCGGGTTTAGGGTTTAAGGGTTAAGGGTTTAGGGTTCAACAAACAACAATTTTCTTCCTACTTAATTACATGGGTAAGCCCTGAACAACCTTACAACCTTACAACTGTCCACCGTGAACACTGAAGCCTAAAGCCTGTACCCTGTAGTTCCACTAAGCCCCCAAACTAGGATGGCCCTTAAACCCGCGGAAGAAAAGCTCCTAAATCTAACCCTAACCCCAATCAGGGAAAATAGCAAATCTCCCAAGGGCCTACCTAGTAACCCTCTAAACCCTCAACCCTAAACCTGAGTTCCCTTGCAGCGTGGGGCGCGAGCATGTTCAGAACAACCCACCCCAGCTCGATCACCAGCTCGTCGTCGATGATGTTGTAGCCCTCAGGGCTGAGAACATACCTGGGTCACCAGGTTCTGTTGCTTTTGGTCTGGGGTTTAAGATGAAGGGTCTTGGGTTTAAGGTTTAGGGGTGATTGTAGAGGGTTAGGGTCAGTCACCAGGTTCTGTTGCTTTTAGTTGGGGGAGGGGTTTGGGGTTTGGGGCTTGGGGCTTGGGGTTTAGGGTTTAGGGTTTAGGGTTTAGTTGTCGTTGTTGTTGTTGTTGTTTTTTTTTTTTTTTGGGGGGGGGGGGGGCATTATAGAGGGTTTTAGGGTCACCATGTTCTGTTGCTGGTTTTTTTTGGGTTGGGGGGTCTGCGGGTTAGGTTTTTGAGGGTGTAGGGGAAATTCTTTCAGGGTTTAGAGGTTCAGGGTTTGGGGTGGGACGTACCTGGCCTCAACGGGTTGGGGGTTTGGGGCCTTAGGGTTTAGGCGTTTGTTGTTTGGCTTGGGGTTTCCGGGCTTGAAACGCGTTAAAGGTGTTTAAGGCTTGTGTTAGAGGGCTTGGGGGGGGGGGGGGCTTGTAGATCTTACAATCACAAAGCTGCGTCGGAGAATCTTGTGAAAGGCCTTTTTTGGGGTTTAGGGTTTCGGGTCATTGTGGGAGGCTTGCCAGCTCCTGTGCTTCGCGAAACTTCTCTGCGTCCCGGGCGCCAGATGGGGAAGGGAAACCATGTGACGATGAGAAGGAGGGAAAGCCTTGGTCAAAATGTCAACAGGGTTTGGGATGGAGGGTTTACGAGGGCGCGTTGGGGGCGCAGGGGGGGGGGGGGGGGGTGGTTTTGAGGGGTCTGGGTTTTGTCCCTTAACCCTAAACCCTAAACCCCAAACCCTGAACCCTACACCGAGTTCTCGGTTGAGGGGTTTAGGACTTGATCTTTAGGATAGAACACCGGAAGCCCTAGCACCCGAAACAATGTGCTGAGGATTCTAGAACCCAACCCAAAACCCCAAAACTCCCAACCCTAAACAGTAACCCTAAACCCTAAACCCTAAACTCCAAACCTAAACCCCAAACTCCAAACCTAAACCCTAAACCCAACTTTCCACCGGGAAGCCGGCGATAGTCGGAATCTCCGTGAGACCAGCTTTCCTCGCCCTCACTGTTCTCACTGATCTGAAGCGCATTGTAGTAGAACAGGACAAGGCAAAAGAGCATTCCGAAGGCAAACCAGACGTACCTGGCCCGGAAATGCCACGGAGGATTCTTTTTGCTAAACTCAGGGTTTGAATGTCAGAGTTTCTAAGCTAGCGCCCCCTCTTTCAGCGAATATGTTTATGAAGGGAACCACATAAAGGCATCTTTAAAATGGGGCGAACCCTTCTCCGATTGAAATAAAAGCATCTTTACAGGGGAGGGTGGCTTTACCCCGGTCCAGTCTTTCCCAACTAGCAGGTAGCAGGTGCTACATGGGGCAGATCGCGCCCAGAACTCAAAACCCTTGCACGCCTTCTGGCCCTGAACCTGAACCCTGAACCCTGAACCCTAAACCCTGAACCCTGAACCCTACAACCAAAACCCAAAACCCTAAACACCAAACCCTGAACCCTAAACGGGGTTGTTCATGGACGCAGCTGGTGGTGCCAACCCAGAGGCCTCAACACGGACCCATACAGTGCAGCAGTACTGGATTTATGGGGTAATGATATGGAGCCCTAGAATGGATATGGTACGGGCTTAGAGAGACTATTGCTGTGTCGGGTGCATACCTATACAGGGTGTGGAGCTATATCAAGCTCTATGTCTCCCAAGAGAACACACAGAGTCGGGTTTCATTCTCTAAAGAAACCTGAGCCCCGACCACAGATGCACTGGTCGCTGGCCGCACAGGAAAAGCGGTAAAGCCAAAAACCCTAAACCCTAAACCCTAAGCCGCCGTCCGAAAATGACCGAACATGACCTCTTGGGCTGTGCTCTGAAACCTGCTAGATCGATCCTGGAAGGACACCACACAAGCCCAGAATCGTCAGTTTAGAGCCCTAAACCCTAAACCCTAAACCCTAAGCCCTAAACCCTAAGCCCTAAACCCTAAACCCCAAACCCTAAACCCCAAACCCTAAACCCTAAACTTAAACCCCAAACCCTAAACCCTAAATCCTGAACCACATCATGAGAACATCCGAGGCTCATCATGAAGGTGTCTGTGAACGTTGAGGCTACGCCGGTCCTTGTGGCCGCGGACAGTCAGCAACGGGTGCAAGAGGAGATGTAGGGGGTTTAGGGTTTAGGGTTTAGGGTTTAGGGTTTAGGGTTTAGGGTTTAGGGTTTGGAGTGTAGGGTTTAGGGTTTAAGGTTTAGGGTTTAGAGAGTGGAAAGGACAACGACTCGCAGCAGAAGACGCGACAGAAAGAGATCAGCTTTGTCGCATGGTCCTAGCCCCCGGTTGCAAGTAAGCAGGAAGCTTTGCACGGAGCGCTGGCCAACACTGCGGAGGAGGATTGAACTCTGCTGGTCCCTATAACCCCAAACCCTAAACCCTAGACCCTAAGCCCAATCAGACCCGAAACCCTTTGAGGTTTAGAGCGGCCGTTCCCAAACGGAAGTCTAGATTTCGAGACTTAAGACCCATGAAACCTCACAGCATCGTTGCCAAACACGCCTGAGGAGTCATTGAAAGCAATACTTTCAGTATACTGTACAATTGATAACGCTCCCGATATTGCCCTTAACAAGGAAGATTTGTCATTTTTTGAAATTTTAGGGGGGGGGCTCTTAAGCAAATAGTAGCGGTTTAGAGTCAAGGAGTTTAGGGTTCAGGGTTTAGGGGGATGAGCTTAGTTAGGGTGTATGTATTTCGATGGAGTGGTGTGTGGCTTCAAGTCTGAATGGTTTCAGGAATGGTCCTCTTATTTGACATTATTCTTATTGCTGTTGTTAAAACGTCCCTAAACCCTAAACCCGATTTTGAGCGAGGCGCACGAGGATCACCGCGGACAGCAGTGGCATCATGAACCGCCTTGGGGGGGAGGGGGGTTTAGGGTTTAGGGTTTGGGGTTTAGGGTTTAGGGTTTAGGGGTTGAAAGGTCACCTAACCCCAAATTCCAATTTGAGGGATCCGAAGTATGGGCCCTTGTATAGCAGTGAGCTATGTAACAAGGGGCCCAAGTTAAGGGCCAGACTTGGAACCTTAGAAACGAAAAAGGGGCCCTGACTGACGGGACTTACCTTGATGCCGCTACGGGTTGTGGGAGCTCAGGCCTGGCGTTCCCTTAAGTCCTGGCGCAGCTTTACGGGTTGTACCGACGAATGAAGAGTGATTGCTACTGAGCTGTTAACTGGTACGGCTAACAGCCCTGCTCCAGTATCCACCAATCCCCTACCCCCCCCCCTCCCCCCCTATTACCCAATATAAACCCCCCGCCGCCCCCATATGCTATACTGGGGGTATTTTAGGGGGTACTGGGGGAGGGGATTAAGCCCCCCACCCCCGAGCAAGCTAGGTCTTGGGCGGGTTTCGGGTTTAGGACCCCAAAGTCCTAAACCTCGAAATCCTAGACCAAGACTAACCTAGGCATTAAAAAAAGGGTGCCCTTGTTGCTCCTTTCAGGGGGCGTTTAAGGCAACCCAAACCCCCAAAAAAGTGACTAAGGGCCTCCCCTGAACCCAGAATCAAAAAAGCAACAAAGCCTGCACTACTAGTTTGGCTTCTTAGAGGGACAGAACCTGTTTGCCAGGGGCACTGGTATAGTTCATCAAAGCAGTCCGAGCGTCTCTGGCTGCTCTCACACCTCATCCTTTAGCATGCATGCGAGGGAAACTCCTTCCAGTTAGCTCGAAAGTACCTTCTGGGCCTCCAAGCCCCTGAACTCTCAAGCGCCCAAGAAATTCTCCACAACTGCCACGAGCATCCTCAACCCCACACCCTGATACCCGTTTATCCCTAAACCCTAAACCCTAAACCCTAAACCCTAAACCCGAAACCCGAAACCCGAAACCCGAAACCCTAAACCCTAAACCCAAACCCTAAACCCTAAACCCCAAACCCTAAACCCTAAACCCTAAACCCTACCTCAAACAGGGGCCACCTGTAGGAGGGCACCCTTGCACCGGCCAGGATGACCAGCTTCAGCTGCCTGGATGGGCAGGGCGATGTGAGGTTTAGGGTTTAGGGTTTAGGGTTTAGGGTTTAGGGTTTAGGGTTTAGGGTTTAGGGTTTAGGGTTTAGGGTTTAGGGTTTAGGGTTTAGGGTTTAGGGTTTATCCTCCCCCACCCCACCCCCCATCGTCAAGTCAGAGTCTGACGAGCTGCAAGATCGGGCAAGTCATGATCCACTCAACCTTGCGTGGACTGGGTTTTGGGTTTAGGGTTTTGGTTTTGGGGTTTAGGGTTTAGGGTTTAGGTTTAGGGTTTAGGGTTTAGGGTTTAGGGTTTAGGGTTTAGGGTTTAGGGTTTAGGGTTTAGGGTTTAGGGTTTAGGGTTTAGGGTTTTGGCTTTAGGGTTCAGGGGAGGGGCCTGGGGCACATAGGGTTACCATCATCTGCCAAGCTCCGCACTGTTCACACAACAGAGAGCTAGCCCCCCAAAATCCGGAACCCTAAGTTTATGGAATTTTGGGGGTTTGGGGGTTTAGGGTTTAGGGTTTAGGGTTTAGGGTGGTGCAGGGTCTATAGGGCCCATCCTGATGTCTCCGGCAGGGAGGGGGCGACGATGCATCTCCGATGCGGCCGAGCAACGGGGCGCGCCAGTTGCAGCGTGTACGCCTTTGTCGAAGTTGGCCTGCCTTGCCAAGCCGGTTGCAGGATTGAGAGTTAGCTTTAGGGTTTAGGGCTTAGGGTTTAGGGTTTAGGGTTAGGGTTTAGGGTTTAGGGTTTAGGGTAGTTTTTTCTGGGTGTTGTTGGGCTTTTTACAGCCTGGCTCCTTGCTCTTTAGTGTCAGTGAGATGCGGGACTGTTGGTAGTTTAGGGTTTAGGGTTTAGGGTTTAGGGTTTGGGTTTAGGGTTTAGGGTTTAGGGTTTAGGGTTTAGGGTTTAGGGTTTAGGGTTTAGGGTTTAGGGTTTAGGGTTTAGGGGTTTAGGGTTTAGGGTTTAGGGTTTTAGGGTTTAGGGTTTAGGGTTTAGGGTTTAGGGTTTAGGGTTTAGGGTTTAGGGTTTAGGGTTTAGGGGTTAGGGGTTTAGGGGTTAGGGGTTTAGGGGTTAGGGTTTAGGGTCAGGAGGTGACAACAGCAAGAGGCTTTCTAGTCCAGTGAGAGTATGCCCCTTTGCATTTGTTGGGTATCAAGAACTATCCCTAAACCCTAAACCCTACACCATAGACCCCCTAAACCCTGAACCCTGAACTCTAAACCCTAAACCCTAAACCCTAAACCCCAAACCCTAAGCCCAACCATTTGGGTCAACCCTACCCTCCCCCATCTTGGAAAGTAATCCCTGGCCTGGTATGTCGAAGTCGTCGATGGCGGTGAGCTGCAAAATGTTAAAGAAGCCAGATAGCAAAGCTACGGCTGTGCCTGTGCGACCGGAGGGTCTAGGGCTTAGGGTTTAGGGTTTAGGATTTGGGGTTTCGGGAGGTGTGGGCTTATTGTGCATGAAGGTGCTCCCTTGTGTGGGGGCGTCCTTCTGCAGAACGAGGTTCTCTTCTTAATCCTCACAGTAAAACCCTAAACCCTACACCCTGAACCCTAAACCCTAAACCCTAAACCCCTAAACCCATAAAACCCTAACCCTAAACCCCGAATTCAAGGCCCGGAAACCTAAACCCTGAAGCCCGCCAGGAGACCCTGATTTGAAACCAAAAGTGGCCCAGGAATCGGAGCTCTAAGGCTTGTAGATTTCAGTGCTTAGGGTTTAGTGTTCAGGGTTTGGGGTTTAGGGTTGGGGTTTAGGGTGTGCGGTTTAGGGTTTCAGGGTTTTCGGGTTCAGTGTTTTTGGGGTTGAGGGTTGAGGGTTCGTGGTTCAAGGGCCTTACACCTCTCGCCCCTAAACCCTAAACCCTATGCCCTAAACCCTAAACCCTAAACCCTAAACCCTTCAGCCCTAAATCCTAAGCCGTAAGACAGCCAGGTCAAAGCCTGCATCCGCGTGCCTAAGCCACCAAGCTCACCGCTGTTTTGGAACCCATAGAAGTACAGCAGACCCAAGACTAACCTAGGAAGAAAGAGGGTGCCCTTTTTGCTTTAAAGGGGCGTGGAAGGGAACCTAAACCCGAAAAGAAGGGAAGACGGGCCTACTCTGTGGGTCCTAGTAGCCCTAAACCCTAAACCCTAAACCCTAAACCCTAAACCCTGAACCCTGAACCCTGAACCCTGAACCCTAAACCCTAAACCCTGTGGCCTTACCCTATTCTTCCAAAGCAGACACCGCTTCGTGACGCTTACGCGCGGTGGTCATAAGCTGGGAAACCTAAGCAAACCCCTAACCCCAAAACCCTAAACTGCTTAGGGCTGTGGTAAAATGAAAAGAAGCATTAGTTCTTAAAAACTTAATGAAGATAATACTTCTTTAACATTCCTTTGGGTTTGTTAACATTCCCCTGAGCTTTATAAACGCACTAAACATAGCAAACCATCCCGAAGGGGGCTATAGACTCAAGCAAAGCCGCTGATGGTGGCGCAAACGGCATGTCTCTGCTCAAGAGGCGCCTTCCTGGAAGAGGCGTTCAGGGTGGAGGCTTGGGCTCAGGGCTTGACGACGCAGGGTTTGGGGTTTAGGGTTTAGGGTTTAGGGTTTGGGGTTTAGGGTTTCGGGTTTCGGGTTTAGGGTTTAGGGTTTAGAGTTTAGGGTTTAGGGTTTTGGGCAGGGCATGGTGTGCCGAGAGCAGTAGGGGGCTTGCAGGGTTTAGTTCAGAGTTTAGGGCTTACAAGGTTTTCAGGGTTTGGAGCGAATAGGGCTTAGCTAGTGTAGCATCAGATCTTGTGGGGCTGCGGGCTTGTGGGTTTTGAGGTTGTAGGGTTTAGGGCATGTAGTCTGTCGAGCGAAAGGGTTTAGGTTGGGATATTCCCCCGTATAGTAAGGGCATGTAGTCTGCCTTATAGGGGAAAAGGTTGGGATGCTCCCCGTTATACTAACAGTCCCTCTTATAATCCCTATTGAGGAGTGTGAGTACAAGGGGCAACATCCCAAGGTATAGGGTTCGTGTATGGGATTGCTGAACGGGATCTCAGCATCTAGACCCAAGAGTAAGCTAGGAATGAGAAGTGTGTCCTCTCTGGTTTAAAGGGGCTTATAAGGAAACCTAAACCTATGGACTTCATGCAAAGCACGCTTCAGAAGGACTGCACAGGCTTAGTTGGGTACAGATCTGCTGATAGCGCACAGGACGACTCCTCTACCCCGAAACCCTAAACCCTAAACCCCAAACCCTAAACCCGTGGAAGCTTCGACAAAAATGCCTGGGTGCTCAGAGCTTATGTGGCTCCCCTTAACACCCCCATTCAAAACATTCCTACATGTGAGCCCCCTGAAGCCCAACAAGGGACCTAGTTAGGTGTCTGGGAGGAAACCCTATAAACCCTATAAACCCTAAACCCTAAACCCTAAACCCTAAACCCTAAACCCTAAACCCTAAACCCTAAACCCTAAACCGATTCAAGCCTGATAGCCACTTCAGGGAGGCCTTTGCGGGTGGGCCCAGTGGTGCCCTGAAGCTCCAACATCACCAGGCTTATCAACTAAAACCCCTGCAAAGAAGCCTTGGAGCCCTGAAGTGTAGGGTTTAGGGTTTAGGGTTTAGGGTTTAGGGTTTAGGGTTTAGGGTTTAGGGTTTAGGGGTTTAGGGGTTTAGGGGTTTAGGGGTTTAGGGGTTTAGGGGTTTAGGGGTTTAGGGGTGTAGGGGTGTAGGGGTTTAGGGGTTTAGGGGTTTAGGGGTTTAGGGGTTTAGGGGTTTAGGTTTAGGGTTTAGGGTTCGGGGTTTAGGGTTTAGGGTTTGGGGTTTGGAAAGCCTCTAAACCCTAACTTTTCACAGGCACCGACTGTCACGCAACCAAGCAGCTGAGCGATGGCCACTTTCGAGTTGTTTGTGAAGATGAGCCACATCCTTTGGGGGTTTGGGGTTTAAGCTTTAGGGTTTAGGGCTTAGGGTTTAGGTTTAGGGTTTACCACTCGGAGCTTTAGAGGCTAAAAGCGTTTAGGTTTCAGGGCTCGAGGGTCCTCTATGAATCGCCATGAAAGGAAGCTTCCTAAACCCTAAGCCCTGACCCCAAACCCTAAACCCTAAAATCCCCTTAAACCCTTCAGCCCACTAGCATCGGCCGAAGGCCATGTGAGGTCAGTGAGGTCATGTAGGCCTTCATCCCTTACCCCCGCAAGCTTCCAGACCCTTGGTCCTTAGCCCTGAAACCGCCAGAAAGGCACGCCGTAGGGCCTGCATTTTTGCAGGCATGGGGTTTTTTAGGTGTTTTAAGGAAAATGAACGTGTTTTGACGGTTCTTGCCAACCCCTCGAGGGTTTAATCCCTTCCCCCTAAAATTAATACACCCTTAACATAACAAACCCTCTGGCCCCAAAACCCGGTCCGGCAGTCGCCCCTTTTAATATCTTTACAGAATTAGGGGGCGGCGAAGCCTGAAACTTATTAGGCCTAAAGCTTGAAACCTGATCTGGGGGGGGGGGGCCGTTTATATTAGGGGGAAGGGATCAGGCGAGAGGGCTGAGGGCTTAGTCCAACCACAGTGGCCCTCTGATTGCTCTTGACCAAACAAAAACAAAACCAAAAACACCCCCCAAAACCCAAAAACCTAAGAAACCTACACGCTAAACCCTGAAAACCCAAACCCCAAAACACCCAAACCCCAAGCCCCTAAACCCTCTGCGCCCTTTCTTTAATTGAATGGTTCATGGTGGGGAGAGCATGTGAAAATCAAATTCCTATTTCTTACCGTGTTTGCCCTTGAAAATGCAAAACGTTAACCCAACTGTGACCCTAAGGGTCCATGTACTTATATAGTATACACTTGAGGGCCCTGAAGCTACTATATGGGAACCCCTTTTAGGCCCAAGTATATACTATACAGGTTCCTGGACCCTTGGGATCAACCCTGAACCCTAAACCCTAAACCGTAAACCCTTCCTGGACCCTTAGGGAAAGAATTCAGGGGTACTGGAGTCTCCGGGTCAACTCCCGCGCCCTGTGGTCAGCCAAGCGTCGCCAAGGTGATAAAGGCGCATCCTGACAAACTGGTTGAAAGGGGTTTGGGGTTTAGGGTTTAGGGTTTAGGGTTTGGGGTTAAGGGTTTAGAGTTTGGGGTTTAGGGTTTAGGGTTTAGGGTTTAGGGTTTGGGGTTTGGGGTCGAGGGTCTTAGGGGCTTAGGGTGTAGAGGGGCCCGAAGATATCTAAGCCCTAAACCCTGTCTAGCCGTGTAAGATTACACCCTAAACCCTCAACCCTCAACCGTAAATGTAGCAGATAACGGTGCCCTTTTGGGGGTTGTTTTTTTGGTGGGGTTGAACAAATCGACCGGTGGGCTGGCCTTGGACGATCTGGGCCACGTTCCGCGCATCGGTCCAGTCGATCATGTCGGTGCACTGCTCTACCTGAGCCGGACCCGATTGTTTTCTAACAAGTTTAGGGGGCCTAGGGCTTAGGGCCTAGGGCTTAGGGCTTGGGGTGCAGGGTTTAGGGTTTAGGGGTGTAACCCTAGACACGAATATCATCGGCTGCAGGGCTTTATGTGGGGAGTCTGGTCGTCGAGGCCATATAACTTGGGTTCGGCCGGTCCACACTAACAGTCACCACCAGCAGACCCAAAAATAAAAGCACCCGGTAAATGCCAAAAAATTGACTGAGATTCCTGCTATTCCTGGTGCTATTCCTGGTGCTATTTCTGGTGCTATTTCTGGTGCATTTTTTTGTGCTATTCCTGGTGCTATTTCTGGTGCTATTTTTTGTGCTATTGTTTGTGCTATTTCTGGTGCTGGTGCTATTGTGTTGTGCTATGTGCTATTTCTGGTGCTATTTCTGGTGCTGTTGCTGGTGCTATGTGACTAACAATCACCATCAGCAGACCCACAAAAAACAGCACCCGGTAAATGCTAAGCTGATAAAATTGACTGGGATTCCTGGTGCTATTTCTGGTGCTATTGTTTGTGCTATTTCTGGTGCTATTTTTTGTGCTATTCCTGGCGCTATTTCAGGTGCTATTTTTTGTGCTATTGTTTGTGCTATTTCTGGTGCTATTTCTGCTGCTATGTGACTAACAGTCACCACCAGCAGACCCACAAAAATAAGCACCCGGTAAATGCTAAAATTGACTGGGATTCCTGGTGCTATTTTTGGCCTGTGTGTTATAAGGCCACGGCGTTATTTGACTGTTAGTGTGGACCGGCCGAACCCAACATATAACCCCTGCAGCCTACACAATTCAAAGCTTGGGGCTTCGGGGTTTAGGAAGTTACCAATATAGGAAGCTTTAGGCTCAGGGCATAGGCAGCCAATGGGCTTGAGGTTTAGGAAGTTTAGGGCTAAAAGCCTGGGAAGCTTTTGGCTGAAGGTTTGGGAAGTTAGGGCTTGGGAGGGATCAGGATCGCCCGCACCCCCGACGCTCGAACAGGGTTTAAGGTTCAGGGCTTAGGGTGTGAAATCCCGCCACGGGATGTCAAGGATGCATATGTCGAAGCGCGGGTCGGACGTGGCTCCTCCGGCCAACAATTGGTGGCGTCTGCTGTGTGGTAAAGCTGTCCGAGCTAATCCTGTGCGCCTCGTAGACAGCTTCTTTGGAGTAGAGGTGTGCCACCCACTCCGCTTTCACACGCCTTTTTCTCCAAGGCTCGTTTCATCCGAGCAGCAACAGTGAGCTCCCCTGCGAACGGATCGAACACTCTCAAGACGTCCTTGGTTCCATGTGGGTGGTTGTCAAAATTCCCTTATTGGATCCCCATTATAATACGGCACCTAATATTTAGGGTACCCAAAAAGAGACCATAATTTTGACAACCACCCATGTAGTAAGCACCTTTGCCACGGGGTCTCGTATGCATTGCCGGCGTGCGTCCTTACCCTTCCCCACACACTCTGCTTGTGAGTGTTGGGGCGGCAGGGGGTGGGCATAATGACCAGGAAATAAGGTCATTCACATAGGGTTTAGGGTTTAGGGTTTAGGGTTTAGGGTTTAGGGTTCAGGGTTTAGGGTTTAGGGTTTAGGGTTGTGGGTTTGCGGCGCCACACACCGAGAGGCCTGTAGGCGGCGCAGGTATGAGAGGTTGCTGGTGGCGTCCTGCAAACGGCGCGGGAACCAAAGGAGTTGGATCCTGGGGTAAAGACAGGGCTCAGGGTTTAGGGGTCAGGTGTCAGGTTCAGGATATATATAGAAAAATATACATTATATATATATATATGTATATGTATATGTATATGGATATGTATAGGTATATGTGCATGTATTGTCTATTTATTTAACTCATCATACGACATCAAGTTTCATGTCTATACACACCTGCACAATATAGATATAGATGTCGATATAGATATCCTTACTTGTTCAGTTACGACCGAGGGCTTAGAGTAGAACCCCGGACCTCCCTGAGCCAGAGGCCCCTGGGAATGCGGCTCCTCAAGCCCTCAGCGGGTGTAGGGTTTATAGAGAGTTTGGGCTTTACAGGGTTGAGGGCTTTAGGGTTTACAGGGTTTATATAGGGTTTCATAGAGGGGTCGGGGTTATAGAGAGTGTAGGGTTTGGAACTGGCGGTTATGTGTCAGGGTCGAAGGTAGCTACCGACTGTTAGTGTCGGCGGGGGGGGGGGGGGGGGGGGGGGGGGGGGGGCTCCAAATTTACGAAGCCCTAAACTCTACAAATTGAAGGGCTTGCTGGGTGTACAGGCACGAGGATGCGTCGCATTCGAGCCTTCGCCTGCTCCTGCCAAGGCCTTCCTCTTCTAGGATACCCAAGAGCCCAGGGTGGAAACCGTTCTTACCAGGTCAGTTAAGGTTTCCCAAAACCTCCCCCCCGAAGGGATATCCCAACTATTCCCTACGCACCACTCTCTGACTCTTGGGGAGTATCCATTATTATTATTATTATATTTATTATTATTTGATTATATTATTATTATTATTATTATTATTAGTATTGTTATTATTATATTTATTATTATATTTATTATTATTATTATTATTAGTATTGTTATTATTATTTGTTTTGTTTTTTTTTTTGGGGGGGAGGGTTCGAGGACCTGTGACACTAGGTCCTGAATGGTCGCCAGAGCCTGCGCCAGGCGGTCTTGCTCCACCTCGGAGAAAAGGGCATGGGGAGCAGCCTGTCTGACAGTTTGTACAGTTCTCCTCGTAAACTGGTGCCTTGGAGTCTCAGCAACTTAAGGTGACCCCTTAGCACCCAAGTGCATCCTAAACCTCAGACTGAAACAGGAGCCCGGTTGAGCCCCTAGGACCTCAAGTGCCGACTGTGGCATGTCGGATGAGGCTCTAGGTTTGGGGTTTCGGGTTTAGGGTTTAGGGGTAATGGTGGTTGGAGGTCTTGCGGAATAGATTGGTGGTTAGGGGTTTGGGGGTTGGGATTTGGGCTTTAGGGCTCTTTAGGGTTCTTGGGGTTTAGGGTTTCGAGGTTTTGGGATTGGTGGGTTGGGATTTCGGGTGCCCCTAAACCCTGCACGTCACTGCTCGCACCGTGCCGTGCCACCTCCATTGCATGGAATTGCGTCATGGCCTCCAGAACCACTTGCCACTTTCCTGGGCGTACGTGAATTACATTACGTGAAGCCCTAAACCCTAAACCCGAAAGCCTAAACCCCAAACCCAAACCCTAAACTCTAAACCCTAGATTCCTAGAATCCTAGAATACACAAGAGCACGATTCGGAAACCCTAACACAGACGCAGCCCAGAAAGAGCAGACCCCCTAAACTCAAAACCCTAAACCCTACACCCTAAACCCTAAACTCAAAACCCTCAAGCCTAACTCTCACCCTGGGGTGTCGGATTCGGGGTTTAGGGTTTAGGGTTTAGGGTTTAGGGTTTAGGGTTTAGGGTTTAGGGTTTAGGGTTTAGGGTTTAGGGTTTAGGGTTTAGGGTTTAGGCTTTAGGCTTTAGGGTTTAGGGCTTAAGGCTTAGGGCTTAGGGCTTAGGGCTTAGGAACCCCGAAACGCAACAGATGCTACTCCTCACCGTGGCTCCACCCCAAGACAGCGCGTTGCGCTGGCGGTGCACAGGCAGGTGGCCCTTCGCAACCGAGCAGGTCTGAGCCAGGCACTGCGAGCGAGAGCGGCTGCAGCATCGAGCTTTTGGTCTGAGTCTTGCGGCCTTCATACCCTAAAACCCTAAACCCTAAACCCTAAACCCTAAAACCCAAAAAAAACCTAAACCCTAATGCTGCAGAATCAGCTGCAGGCTCGGGTGTTCGATCTTCGCGCCTGAAGGTTTAGGGGTGAAGGGCCTCCGCGGCACGCCTGAAATCGTCTAAGCCCTCAGCCCTCTAGACCCCTAAACCCTGAATCCCCCTCAACCCTGAACCCTAAACCCTAAAAACCCTAAACCCTAAACCCTAAACCCTGAATATAGGGTTCTTCAGGGAAGGGGGGGTTCATGGGGGGGGGGGGGGGGGGGGGGGGGGGGGGGGGGGCGGGAAGCTCAGGGAAGTTTTAGGGAGTAGTGGTATTCGGGAACCTTGAGTTACATACCCCCCTTGAACCCCCATCAAAACTAAACCCTAAGAACCCTTCTGAACCGTGACTTCAAAAATTGTGAGCTTCTCCCGGGGGGCAGACCCAGGGTGCGGGTTGGGGAGGGTTCTGGTTTAGGGTTTGGGGTTGACAGTTTAGGGTTTAAGGGTTTCGGTGAGGCTTCCGGGGGCTTGGGGTTTAGGAAGTTTAGGGTTTAGGGTTTGGGGTTCGGGGTTTGGGATTTAGGGGTTTGGTGGTGGGGTGGGGCAGGGGGGCTTTGAGGAGAGAGCGCAGCTACTCGTCTGAAGCCACAGTCTGGGGTTACAACCTTAGGGCTCAGAACTTATGTAGGGCTTGCAATCTTAGGGCTTGGTTTAGGCTTAGGGTTTAGTGTTTAGGTTCAGGGCTTAGGGTCCCTAAACCCTAAACCCAAAAACCCTACACCACGAACAGCATAAACTTGGGAAGTGCCCCCTTATACTAGCAGTCCTAAATAGGGATTGTAGCATCCCCTATTGCAAACCCCAATAAAAGACCGTTCGTATAAGGGGGAACATCCCAAACAAACAACCTAAACCCATCATGGGCCAACTGCCACCTGAGTGAGAGTTGTCGTGCAGGACCTGCGTGAATGCGCACTGGTCCTGCACGGGGCCAAACCCCTAAACCCCCTAAGCCCCCTATTTCCCTAAGCCCCTACCCCCTAAACCCTTAAACCGAAACCCCGAAACCCCGCAACCCCCCCCCCCCCCCCCCAAAAAAAAAAAAAACTGTAAACCCCCAACGCTCACATGCTAAACGATCTTAGAGTTCAGGGTTTAGGGTTGAAATCTCGTTTTGAGGAAGTTTCGGTGGCGGGGGTACCCCCGGATTAAGGTAATTTCCTCAGTAGCCGGGAAGAACGACGAAACAACAGCTTTGGCTTGCTGGGTCTGAAGTTCATAAGCGGTCCTGAAACCCTTAACCCTAAAAACCAGTGAGGGAGCGGACGTCAGCGGCTTGAGCTTGTTAATGATGTGGGCCTCCACACCCCGACCCCCCCCCCCCCCACGCGCCCTGCCATGTTTTTCGTTTTGTTAATTTTGTTCACCGTCTTTCCGCCCGAACTCCAAAAGGCTT
The DNA here is from genome assembly GCA_905221605.1 of Symbiodinium natans. Lineage (NCBI taxonomy): Eukaryota > Dinophyceae > Suessiales > Symbiodiniaceae > Symbiodinium > Symbiodinium natans. The sequence continues at coordinate 966,107 of CAJNDS010002157.1, forward strand.
GAGGGTTTGGGGTTTAGGGCGTTAAGGCTTGCAGTTTACGGTAATGACTGGAACTGACGCTGCAACTGGACCCTGCACCCCAAGGTGACAGCGCATCCTCGCCGAGAAAATGCAGCATTCTGTTGAAGAGGTCCTCAGATGACAAGGGTTCAGGGTTTAGGGTGACACTATGCTGAACTGTACCCTTGCAAAAAAATATACTCTTAGCTGTTGCTTAGGGATTCGACTGGGAAAAATCTGTTTGCAAGTACCCCTAAGGTAACAAAGGCTTGTAGGCCTGCGAGCTTGGGTTTTTGAGGGTTGTAAGACGTTTGCAGGTAGTTTAGGAGGGTTTAGGGTGGTTTAGGGTTTAGGGTTTAGGGTTTAGGGTTTAGGGTTTAGGGTTTAGGGTTTAGGGTTTAGGGTTTAGGGTTTACGGGAACAGTCGTAACGATTTACTTCAGGGTTTAGGGCTTAGGGCTTAGTAAGGCTCAGGGCTTAGGAGGTCTCTCCGTCAACGCCGAGTTCGCAGAGGCCACGGGGCCCACCCCAGACATGTTTAGGGTTTAGGGTTTAGGGTTTAGGGTTTAGCTGCCGGAGGTTGGCTTCTGGGTATAGAAGTCGAAACCCGAAACCCGAAACCCGAAGAACCCTCAACCCGAAGAACTCCAAACCCGAAACCCTAAACCACCCCAAACCCTGAACCCTCAATCTCAAACCCGAAGCCCCAAATCCCAGCTTGCTCTTTTGCTTACTTAAGAACCTTGGTGAATGAGGCGAGGGTCCATAGACAGAATGTGCAGACAAGTAGGTTCGGGGCTCAAAGGTAGGGTAGGGTTTAGGGTTTAGGGTTTAGGGTTTAGGGTTTAGGGTTTAGGGTTTAGGGTTTAGGGTTTAGGGTTTAGGGTTTAGGGTTTAGGGTTTAGGGTTTAGGGTTTAGGGTTTAGTGTTTAGGGTCTAGGGTCTAGGGTCTAGGGGCTCGCTGGACATCAGCCGCGTGGCCGTCGAGAAGTTCTCCAGGGGTAGCAGGAAGCTCCTGTCCGGATGGTGCTCGTGGAAGTTGAGCATGGCCTCGGCTGGATTCTACATGGAGGTTCATGACACGGGTTCTACAGGTAGGGTTTAGGGTTTAGGGTTTAGGGTTTAGGGTTTAGGGTTTAGGGTTTAGGGTTTAGGGTTTAGGGTTTAGGGGTTAGGGGTTAGAGTTTAGGGTTTAGGTATGGGGGCTTAATATGGACCTAAAGGGCTCTGAAGTATCGGTATATAAGGGGGCCCCCTTCTAAGGGCCCGTATTCAGGGACCATGTAACTACCTTAAGAAGGGATGGGGGTCCCAGGGGTATGTAACCCAAGGTTCGCGCATACTCCCCACTGATACCTAAGACTCCCTAAGCTTCCCTAAGGTTCGGGATGAGGGATGCATGAGGATTTACAAGATCAACGTCCGTAACGGCTTAGAAAGGAGCTGTTAGGGTTGCACCTTGAAGGGACAATAAATTCCAGAATTCCCCGTGCACACTCCCGAAACCCTAAGCCCTAAGCCCTAAGCCCTAAGCCCTAAGCCCTAAGCCCTAAGCCCTAAGCCCTAAGCCCTAAGCCCTAAACCCTAAACCCTAAACTAAGCCCTAAGCCCTAAGCCCTAAGCCCAAAACCATCCCAGGCCCTAAAAACACTAGGTTGGCCCTTAAAACCCTCTAAAACGCTGCTATCAATTCCTGAGTGACATCCTCTTGAACTCAACAGGGGAAAATATGAATTATCTCAAGGGCCTAGCTGGTAATCAATCATAAGCAGTAGGCCCCCAGGAGGATTACTCTAGCTAAACCCCTAAAACCCTAAACCCTAAACCCTAAACCCTAAACCCTAAACCCTAAACCCTTACAGGGTCTTTGGCTTCCAAGGCGCATCGGTAGCCTCCTGCAGCATCACCGGCGGAAAATGGCCTCGGGCAGCGGGACGTCGCGCTGGCTTCCGGGGGTCTTGGGGCCTTCACTTCAACCGTAAACCCTAAACCCTCAACCCTAAACCCTACACCCTAAGCCCTGTAACCCCTGAACCGCGAACTGAAGTCTACACCCCCTGCGAAAGCATTCAACAATTCCTTACGAACCGCCGAGACGCTACCCGCCCGAAACCCTAAACCCTAAACCCTAAACCCTCCTGCCGAGGCGCCGTTAGCTTCGACCCGGGACTCGGCCTCCGCTTGAAGGTCGATGCCTCAGAAGGTTTAGGGCTTCTAGGGTATTTTGGCATAGGGTTTAGGGTTTAGGGTGGAAGCCATAAGCTGCATATAGGCAAGACTGCCTTCAAGACTGCCCCTAAGCCCTAAAGCCTAAAGCCCTTCAAGGGTTCAGGGTTTCAGGTGGGTGTGCGGGGTTCGGAGTCGTGTTGACAGGCCTTCGGAGCCCCTTTCAGCAATCAGCAACCCCAAACCCCACAAACCCCCTGAACCCTGAACCCTGACCCCTTCACCCTGAACCCTAAACCCTAAACCCTAAACCCTAAACCCTAAACTCTAAACCCTGACCCCCCTTCCGAAGGTGCAGCGCGAGACCAGTAACCCTCCGACCGAGACGCGGTAGCTCAGCACCGCGTAGGAGCAGGGAAAGACCTCGCTAGGTCTTTTTTCTTCGGAGCTCAGGGCACTTCAGGGTTGAGGCCTTGATTAGGGTTTAGGGCTTGGGGTTTAGGGTTAGGGTTTAGGGTTTAGGGTTTAGGGTTTAGGGTGGGTTTAGGGTTTAGGGTTTCGGGCTTCGGGGAGACACCTGGCAGTAGCAAACCCTAAACCCTAAACCCTCAATCCTTGGCCGTAAACTTACCCTGCAACCCTAAAATGTCCCGAAACCCTGCCACTCTGCACCCTGAACTCCCTAAACTTGCCCAACTAAAACTTACCATACCAACCCTAAACCCAAAACCCAAAACCCAAAACCCTAAACCCTAAACCCTAAACCCCCTAAGCTCACAAATCCCCAACAGGTTTCCAGAGGGAAAAATCGAACTCTGCAGCCTCCATGAGCAGCTCGAGATCTTTGAGGTTCTCTGAGAAGGCCCAGCGGATCTCCTTGGGAGTATAATGTACAATATATGTACATGATATGTAGTCTGCAATATATATATATATATATTCTGCAAATAGATGCACTACAATAAATGTGTATTGTATATTCAAAGTATACCTATATCTGTACACATATATGTATATACATACATGTCTGTGTGTGTGTGTGTGTGTGGGTGGGTTTGTGTGTGTGTGTGTGTGTGTGTGCTTTTTTTCGAGCCGGGTTTCATTCGGACTGCTCAACGCGCTTCATTTCTCTTCAAAACTCCCCAAAAAGCACCCAAAAGCACCCAAAAAGCACCCAAAAACACCCCAAACACCCTGCAGCACCCTAAACCCAAACCCGAAGCACCCCAAACACCCCAAACACCCGAAACCCTAAACCCTAAACCCTCTAAGGTCCTTGAAGCCCACCACTCGCGCATCATCTGTCGGGTTCAGCTCCCCCAGGACACGGAGCTGGTAGGAGCAAAGCAGCTGCGACCTTCGTAGGGTTGAGGGTTGAGGGTTGAGGGTTTAGGGTTTAGGGTTGAGGGTTTAGGGGTTTAGGGGTTTAGGGGTTTAGGGGTTTGGGGTTGAGGGTTTAGGCTGCAGCGGTTCGGTGTTTTATGTGCGGGTTGGGGTTAAACGACTTAAGTTTGTTCTTTCAACGCTGCAGGCCACGTGTGCTGTGGACTGGATTCGGATGCTCTTGCTCTAAACATCTCTACACCCTAAACTCCCGACCCTGAGGGCTTGGACTCCTGGGTGTAGGGTTAAGGGTTTAGGGTTAAGGGCGAGGGGTTGCGGGTTTAGGGTTTCTGGACCCTGCCCCATGAGCCTAAACTCTGCACTTTGCACCCGGACCCTCAACCCTAAACCCTAAACCCTAAACCCTAAACCCCTCAACCCTAAACCCTAAACCCTAAACCCCTCAACCCTAAACCCTCAACCCTAAGCTTTAAACCCTCACACCTACAAGTTTGAACCTTATAGACCTAAACCCAAGATTCCAAACTGTTCATCCCTCAACTCCGAGCCCTAAACCGCAAACTCGACACCCTAAACCCTAAACCCTAAACCCTAAACCCTAAACCCTAAACCCTAAACCCTAAACCCTAAACCCTAAACCCTAAACCCCAAGCCCCCAAGCCCCTAAACCCTAAACCCTAAACCCCTCAACCCTAAACCCTAAACCCTAAACCCCAACCCTGAACCAACAAGATGCCGTTGCCAGAGGAGCGGCCAGTTTAACTCCGGGCTCTGTCGCCAGGCCATGTAGTCCCCCTTGTCCCGGTACCTTACGGGCTGAGTTGAGGGTTTGGGGTTTAGGGTTTAATTTCGGTTCAGGGTTTAGGGTTTAGGGTTTAGGGTTTAGGGTTCAGGGTGTAGGGTTTAGGGTTCAAAGGGCTTCAGGGGCTTAAAGGCTTGAGAGGTTCAAGAGCTCGATTGGGTCTAAGGTTCAGGGGGGTTCGGCGTTGGGGGTTTCTACGGCTTCAAGACCCAAACGGGTCAAAGCGATAGGCGCAATGCTAAGACCCAAAGAAGATAAAATTTGGCTAAGGTACCCTGGCTTGAAGATGGGCGATAGAGGACTTTCAAACTCTGTGTTGGCCTCCGCTAGGGGCCTTCACATACCGAACTTGGGGGCCGCGAAAACATTGTCCTGCGTGGTGTTTCCAGTTCACAACACCTGACCTTGTCAAACCCGAAACCCTCAACCCCAAACCCTGAACCCCCAGCCAAAAGAGTTGGCCGCATGTCGGGACTTTCAGGATAGGCTAACCCTAACTAAACCCGAAACCCTAAACCCATGCACCCAAACACCGCAAACACCCCTACAACTCTGAGGGCCCAAACACCCCTACAACTCTTAGGGCTGACGCCCGGAAAACCTGAAACCCCTGTGCGCCCAAGCTGCTCCTCTAAGGCACTGCCTCTCTTCACGGCGAGGTCGTAGACTGTCTCCCACATGCCCCTGTAGCAAAAGGGTTTAGGGTTTAGGGTTTAGGGTTTAGGGTTTAGGGTTTAGGGTTCTTAATGCACCCTGGTACTAAGGACCCCCCAAAAAAGGGACTCGGTTTTAGAGAACACCCGTATGCACAACATTATTTTCTAGGGTATGGAAGTTGTAGGGAAGCTTTGGAGCTTTAGGGAGTATCGACTGGTTCTTAAGGCACCCTTGTAATAAGAACCCCCAAAAAAGACCCTAATTTAGCGAATTACCCGTATGCAGAAGTAACATTGTATTCTAGAGTCCTTGAGGCAGGCCCCCCTGGAACCCTGACCCTACGACGTGGCTTCGTGTGCGAGCTTGAAGTCTAAGGTTTAGAGGGTTATCTCTTTTTGTGGAAGGGGGGGGGGGGGAGAGGGAGGGTTCCTGGGTGACCTTTTTCTTACACTTTTGCCCTTGCGGAGGAAGCCCCCCCCCCCCACCAGAATGCCTTTTTGCCCTTGACTCCGCGTGGGACCCTCCGCAGAACCCCCCGTAAAAACCCCCTGACAACTCTCCCTGGCATTCTTTGCAAGAGTTTTTGTCCCTGAGCGCCTTTGCCTTTCTCTCCAAGGTTCGCGGCTTGAGCTCGGAGCCTCTTAAATTCGGCCGCTCCCCCATGCACAGCCGTGTCAGGACCACTATATGGCAGGTTCCTCAGATGATTATTCGTGGATGACTTAGCGCCCTGTCAGGGGCTCGTTGTCTCGTTTTGCCGCGTCTTCGGCCCTTCCAAGCTACCTGGGAGGCATCAGGGGCCCGGGACGGCCAGCATCACCAGCATACCTTCGTTTCCTTAGCGGGTTCGGGCGGTTTTGTGGCTCCGAAAACACGTGAAACTGCCGTAAAAACCGTGCATTTTTATGTGCTGTCCATTTTTTGGTGAAAACAATCGCCATCATGAGCATTTGGGTGCGCGAGCGCAAACCCTAAACCCTTAACCCTTAACCCTAAACCCTAAACCGAGCATCAGCTGGGGGTCCTTGGCGGCCTCGGCGCTTCAGAGAGTCCGGGGCGCCGCGTGCATTTTCAACCTCGTACCCCTGGACACCTCGCAACCTTGAGGCAGTGACCGACCCATGACTTAGGGTTTCTTGGGTTTAGGTCTTATAGGATTTTGGGGCCTATAGGGCTTACGCCTTTCGGGTTTTAGGAAACTGTGGGGGGTTTAGGGCTAGAAGGTGAACCCTGAACCCTAATAACCCTAAACCCTAAACCCTAAACCCTAAACCCTCGTGCAATTGCAGTCCCGACGGCTGGTTCTCACCCATCAGCTCGAAGCCAGGTAGTGCGTTGAGCATCTCCTTAGCCACTGGCCACGCCACCCCAGTTTAGGGTTTCAGGGTTTTAGGGTTTAGGGTTTAGGTTGTCGGGATCTGGGTTCCCTTGTCAAAGTCTCCGGTGAAATTCCCAAAAAGGTTTAGGGTTAATTTCTAACCCTCAAGCGTAAAGCTGCTTCAGCACTATCATTGACGTATGGTCCCTTGTCAGTAGAACCGACTGAAACCACATCTGGGTCACTATAAGCCTCCGTAGCTCCGCTTGAGCCCAGGACCTAAGCCCTGAACCCCATAAGACCTAAACCCACCCTGGTCCCTAGACTTGGCTAGATAGATGGCTTTGGTGGCCTCCTCTTAGCTTAGGGTTTAGGGTTTGGGGTTTAGGGCCGGTTTAGGGTCTCGGGTTTAGGGTTTAAGGTTTACCCTAAACCCTACACCCTAATGAGGGGAATCCTGGATAGTCAGGCTCTGATCCGTCCAGGCTCCAGGACCGTGGTGGAGCCACTTCTGCCCGGGCTAACCTTTGCATGCGAGTGCGGGGGGAGGAGGCCACAGGGAGACGGGTTGAGGACTGCACCCTTATGGTTTAGGGTTTAGGGTGCTGCTTACCTAGCACAAATAACCTACTAACTTGGGGGGTACTTGTCTTACTGCGAATCGGGAACAGTGCAATCTCGTGCTTGGGTGTCAGGGATCGGGGCTCTCCTTTTGGTGGTAGCCCCCGGAACACCAAAAAAGAGGCAAAAGAGGCAGCGCCTGGGGCTTCCTAGGTCTTCCCTAGAAAAGGAACTTGGTAGCCCAGTGACCCTAAACCCTAAACCCTAAACCCTAATCCCTAAACCCTACACCCTCAGCCCTACTGGGTGATGAAGGCTTTTCTAGGGAACCTGGAAGCCCAACAAAAGGCGAAAGCCTACGGAGGGAAAATGGTCCCAATTTTGGGGGTTCTCTTTGGTCCTCATCCTGGTCTGTGCCTGAACCTCCAGGGTTCGTTTGGGTCCTTAAGCCTAGGGCTTAGGCTGCGTCACAGCGGCCACCCACACAGCTGGCACGCAGCGGTCCTGGCGGCTTCGCGCCCGGTTGTTCCCATACTTCTTTACCGAAGATTGGAGGTTGTCGGATTGAGGGTTTAGGGCTTCAGTGGTCCTCCGGGTTCTTTCACACTGGAGAGAGCTTGAGGGTGTTTAGGTTGTTTTGGGGATTCAGGGGTTGTGTGGTGCTGAATTTCAATATTCACCGAAATTAAGGAAATGAAGAGAAACTAGCTGAAATTAAGGATTCTGCTTTGGGAGACTATTCCAAAAAACAATGAAACCAGCATCTGTCGAAATGCTTTGAAACAACAATGTAAACCCAACGCAACACGATAAACTTAGCATGTCGACATGTTCCTTGGGGCTTGGGGGAGGGGGGGAACCAAGAGCAAGGATGGCTGTTTCCCCTCATCGTCCATCTGTACGTCTAGCTGAAGCTAAGGACGGAGGGCAGGGAGGGAGGAAGAGATGGAAGGAGGGAGGGGAGGGAGGGAGGGGGGGATGGAAGGAGATAAATAGAAACAGAGAGAGTCAGACGTCAGAGAGAAGGAGAGAGAGAGAGAAAGAAAGAAAGAAAGAAAGAAAGAAAGAAAGAACGAAAGAAAAATCAAAAGAAAGAAAAGAAAGAAATAAAGCAAGAAGGAAACAGACAGAGAGATAGAGAGAGAGCAGCCCAATATGTCCACACTTGTCAGTCAGCACTGATAGAGTCGGGTCGTCGCCAGAGTCGAAACACTGACTCTTTGAGTCACTGAGTAAACTGAGCAAGCCCAGCCCCTAACCCTGCTAAGCATGACTGCCCTACACCCCCACTCACTCCCGCACTCCACCCCAGCCAACGACCGCCCCCCTGCCACCCCCACCACCCCACCACCCCCGCACCCCGCGCAGCGGAGAAAAAAGTTGTGGGTTCAAAGGGCAACCAGTGGGGGGGGGGTGGGGGCGGAAGGGGGAGAGAGGGAATAACAGAGAGGCCAGCCCCACGCAGCGGAGGAAAAAATTGTGGGTTCAAAGGGCAACCAGTGGGGGGGGGTCGGAAGGGGGAGAGAGGGAATAACAGAGGCCAGCCCCGCGCAGCGGAGAAAAAATGGCCGATTGGGGGCCGAGACCTGCCTGCATGATTCCTTAATTTCAGCTCCCGTTTTTTTTCAATTTAAAAAAAAAACTGAAATTAAGAACTGGGTTACATGGCCACAATTCCTGACACCAGCTGCAAAATCCTTAATTTCAGCTCCGTTTTTTTTATAAAAAAACGGAACTGAAATTAAGGAATTTTGTTTCCTGAGTTTCAGCGGTCCAAGTGGTGATTCCTTAATTTCAGCTCCGTTTTTTTTTATATAAAAAATGAAACTGAAATTAAGAACTGGGTTACATGGCCACAATTCCTGATCCAAGCTGCAAAATCCTTAATTTCAGCTCCTTTTTTTTATAAAAAAAATGGAACTGAAATTAAGGAGTTTTTTTCCTGAAAATTCCTGGCATCAACTGCAAAATCCTTAATTTCAGCTCCGTTTTTTAATAAAAAAATGGAACTGAAATTAAGCTCCGTTTTTTTTTATAAAAAAATGGAACTGAAATTAAGGAGTTTTTTCTCCTGAAATCTCCTGGCACCAGCTGCCAAATCCTTAATTTCAGCTCCGTTTTTTTATAAAAAAATGGAACTGAAATTAAGGAGTTTTTTCTCCTGAAAATTCCTGGCATCAACTGCAAAATCCTTAATTTCAGCTCCGTTTTTTTAAATAAAAAATGGAACTGAAATTAAGGAGTTTTTTCTCCTGAAAACTCCTGGCACCAGCTGCCAAATCCTTAATTTCAGCTCCATTTTTTTATAAAAAAACGGAGCTGGAATTAAGGTTTTTGGCATGCCGTTTTTCGTCTGATTTGCAGGAAAAACCTAGGTTTTTTACTCAAAATGCGGCATGCCGATTTTGCGCGGCATGCCGAATTTCGACCAAAACATCATGGAATTCATGGGTTTTTGAGATTATTTGCGACTGCCAAAATCCTTAATTTCAGCTCCGTTTTTTTATAACAAATGGAGCTGAAATTAAGGATTTGGCAGCTGGTGCCAGGAATTTTCAGGAGAAAAAGTTCCTTAATTTCAGTTCCATTTTTTATAAAAAAAGCGGAGCTGAAATTAAGGATTTTGCGGCTTGGATCAGGATTTGTGGCCATGTAACCCAGTTCTTAATTTCAGTTCCGTTTTTTAAAAAAACGGAGCTGAAATTAAGGATTTGGCAGCTGGCGCCAGGAATTCTCAGGAAACAAAATTCCTTAATTTCAGCTCCGTTTTTTTATAAAAAAAACGGAGCTGAAATTAAGGGCACCCCCCCCCCCCGCGGACCCCCCACCCCCCGCGGACCCCCCACCCCCTACTGCGCCCAGCCCCCGTCCTCCCCCCTCCTCCCCCGCCCCCCACCCCCTCCCCCCCCCACCCCGCACCCCGTGGCAGCAACTCCGAATTTCCACGGCCATGCGGTGATTCCTTAATTTCAGCTCCGTTCTTTTATTACAAAAAAATGAAACTGAAATTAAGAACTGGGTTACATGGCCACAATTCCTGGTCCAAGCTGCAAAATCCTTAATTTCAGCTCCATTTTTTTATAAAAAAAAATGGAGCTGAAATTAAGGACTTTGCAGCTGGTGCCAGGAATTGTGGCCATGTATCCCAGTTCTTAATTTCAGTTTCTTTTTTTATAAAAAACGGAGCTGAAATTAAGGATTTTGCAGCTGGTGTCAGGAATTGTGGCCATGTAACCCAGTTCTTAATTTCAGTTTCTTTTTTTATGAAAAAAAAACCGGAGCTGAAATTAAGGAATCAGGCAGGTCTCGGCATTTTTTCTCCGCTGCGCGGGGCTGGCCTCTGTTATTCCCTCTCTCCCCCTTCCGACCTCCCCCCACTGGTTGCCCTTTGAACCCACAATTTTTTCCTCCGCTGCGCGGGGCTGGCCTCTCTGTTATTCCCTCTCTCCCCCTTCCGCCCCCACCACCCCCCCCACTGGTTGCCCTTTGAACCCACAACTTTTTTTTCTCCGCTGCGCGGGGTGCGGGGGTGGGGTGGTGGGGGTGGCAGGGGGGCGGTCGTTGGCTGGGGTGGAGTGCGGGAGGGTGAGTAGGGGTGTAGGGCAGTCATGTTTAGGAGGGTTAGGGGCTGGGCTTGCTCAGTTTACTCAGTGACTCAAAAATTAGTGTTTCGACTCTGGCGACGACCCGACTCTATCAGTGCTGACTGACAAGAGAAAATGTGGACGTATTGGGCTGCTCTCTCTCCATCTCTCTATCTGTTTCCTTATTGCCTTCTTTCTTTCTTTTCTTTATTTCTCTTTTTCTTTCGTTCGTTCCTTCTTTTGTTCGTTCTTTCGTTTTTAGGTATGGTACCGATGCCGAAGACTCCTTGAAACAGCGCTGCTTAATGGTAGGCTCAGGCACTCGAGCCAGCTTTTCACAGCTGCAATCATTGACATCAATCTAAAATCTGATCTCTCTCTGCAACGACGAACTGAAATCAGCCCACCTGAAAAAACCTTAATTTCAGCCCGTTTTTTTCTTGCAGTGAATTTAGAAATTTAGCATTGTGTGGCTTTAGGAATTAGGCACCCACTTGACAATGAATCCCTGAGTTGGAGGTTGTTTAGAACCTCCCACCCCCCCCCCCCCCCCCCCCGCCTAAACCCCAAACCCTACACCCTGAAGGCTAAACAACCCTAAACCCTAAACCCTAAACCCTAAACCCTAAACCCTAAACCCTAAACCCTAAACCCTAAACCCTAAACCCTAAACCCTAAACCCTAAACCCTAATGAGAATTTTGGGGGGGCTGCCGCGACATGACCTGGTAAGCTTGTGGACTCGTACCGCGAAGCCAGAGGAGCCGAACAGTAAAAAATAGGGTTTAGGGTTTAGGGTTTAGGGTTTAGGTTTTAGGGTTTAGGGTTTAGGGTTTGGGTTTAGGGTTTAGGGTTTAGGTTTTAGGTTTTAGGGTTTAGGGTTTAGGGCCTCCCCCTTTCAGTTGTGGGAGCTTGTATCTCCAGAACGAAGGGGGGGGATGCAGGAAAACCCACCCAAAGCCTGAACCCAGAAGAGTTTCGGGTTCAGGGTTTAGGGTGACCCTACACCCTAAACCCTAAACCCTAAACCCTAAACCCTAAACCCTAAACCCCAAGAGGGTGTAGGATGCCTCGCAGCTCCACCGCGCGGGGCGTGGCATGGCCTGTGCCAGGCGAAGCTCCTGTCTGAGCATCGCAAGGCGGGTTTTCGGGTTTTGCGGTTAAGCCCTAAACCCTAAACCCCAAACCCTAAACCCCAAACCCTAAACCCTAAACCCTAAACCCTAAACCCTAAACCCCAAACCCCAAACCCTAAACCCCAAACCCTAAACCCTAAATGAGGGTTTGGGGGCTTTGGGGGTTTAGGGTCATAGGCGCCAGGAGCCCTCGGCCTTAAAGCCGCTCTTTTAGGGTTTAGGGTTTAAGTAGGGTTCAGGGTTCAGGGTTCAGGGTTTGGGTTTAGGGTCTAGGGTTTACAGAGTTTCCGGTTTAGGGTTTAGGGTTCAGGGCCGTGTCCTTCTGCAGCAGCAGGACCTCCTCATCTTCCCACGCCACCAGCGTCGACCAAGTTGGCGTGAGCAAACCCCAGAGCCAAGGAACGAGCCTGGCAAGCCAGAGCCCGTAGTTCAAGGGGTTACCAGGGTTTAGGGTTTAGGGTTTGGGGTTTCGGGTTTAGGGTTGAGGGTTTAGGGTTTGGGGCCTTAAATTCAAGGGATGAAGACTCGTACCCCTAAGGTTGTACCCCTAAAGGTTCGCCTTAATATCCTCCTACTCTGGCCGGATCCTTAGAAAGGGACCCCGAAGCCCAAGGGGACAACCTTAAGGGTTCAAGGAAGAGCATTAAACCCTAACCCGTCCTAAACTGTAAATCCTGAACTGTGAACCCTAAACCACATTGATGAGAAGGTCACCTCCTCTCCCCCAATCCCCCACCTGATTTCGAAAAAACGTCAGTTTGTCAATATCCGCCACGATTAGGCGGCCCCCTCATATTTAGCGCACCCGAGAAGATAATTTGGAGGACTGGCGACGTAGGATCAAACCAAACATGGTAAGAAAAGCACAGAGCACAAGGCGCAAATTGCAGCGCAGGATACAAGCTTCGTAATCCTTGCACATTCGAGCGAACACTTCTCACAAATGTCTCGCCAAAAGCACAAAACAGAAAGCAGCATGTTCAAAACTGTCACGAATACAAATGCTCATAAACGAAACGCATGAATTCACAACTCCATCAACCAAGACCGCGCTGGTTGATTCTCTCTGATGGCGGTCTTAGTACAACAACGCAGCGCAGCCAAAAGGGTTTGGGGTTTAGGGTCTAGGGTCAAAACTCGCTCTTGCCCGCCTCATGTTGCGACCCATGCCAAGAAGGGGTGCGCAATGGCATGCCGGGCCCTACGTCAGCATTTGAACGGTTTTAGAAGTCTGGAAGTTGGGTTGAGCACGTTGAGGCGCCGTGTGCTCTTCATGTCTATAGCTTTGAGTGTGGGCAGGGTCCTGATGCAAACTCAAGCCTCTGAGCGTCTGCAAGACAAAAGGGTAGAGAAGCTATGCAGGTTCGGTTCGATTAAGGGACTTGAGCCAACAGCACGAAAGCAGAGAATCCGGGGTTGCACGGGACTCTTCACCCCTGACCCAAAGATTGAGGGTTTAGCGTTTAGGCTAAGATTTCGGGTTTAGGGAGTACTTATGGAAAGGTCCGCGCCAAGGGAAAACGCTGCCGTGCCGCCGCCGCTGCTGCACTACGTAGCATGCACAACTTCCAACCCTACTCTGCGATGCTAAATTCTGCTAGATGTATAGATGGGGAGATGGGGGGGACAACTAGCATCTGTCTTCTCAAAAACTCTCTACTGCAGCGCCCAGTATGAGCCGAAACCCAAACCCAAAACCGTTTAACACGGAAGCCTGATGGCCCTGCATCCACTATCAGTTCTTTTTAACCCTTAAACTGCCATGATATAACCTACCCCAACACATGGCTGTAGTTAAACAAGCCCTATAGCAAGGCCCAATCCTGACCCCTAAACCCAAGAGTGTCGCGCCCAAAAATTCCAAAATCCGGACTAAAAGCTCGTCTGGGCTGGTGGCGCTACCCTGGGACAAGATCATGAGGTCACCTTCATCTAGGACCTGGGCCAGGTTTAGAGAGTTTAGGGTACAGGGTTTAGGGTTGAGGCTTAGGGTTTAGGGTTCAGGTTTTAAGTGAAGGTGTACGGTTCAGGGTTCAGGGTCTAGGCTTCCATACCAGACAGACATTGCCTCTGGTCGAGATAAGACTAAGACCCCTAAACACACACACACACACACATACATCTGGGGGGGGGGCAGGAGGAAACACACGTTGTTCGAACTGTACAGGGTTTCGAGGTGAAGGCTTCGGTTCAGGGTTTATGGTTTAGGCCCTGAGGCGGAGTCCTAAATCAGCCTCTGACGTGCACTTCCCCCTCCCCGATTCGGCCTCGTCCACGGAGGGGAACCTTGGGCTGTTGAGGCGTTTTAGGGTTTAGGGTGTAGGGTTTACAGTTTAGGGTTTCGCCTTTAAGGCTTTGCAAGTATAGGGCTTCTGCGGATTATAGCAGAGGGCTTATGGGATTGTCGGGCTTGTAGGGTTTGTAGGGCTCAGGCCTTTGGGTCCTAAACCCTAAGCCCTAAGCCCTAAGCCCTAAACCATAAACCCTCTGTCTAGGGTGTATGGTGTGGAGTGGGCCTTGTCGGCTGAGGCTTGGGGGCTTCAAGGGTGTGAGGGAGTTCAGGTTGAGCACCACACGGCTTAGGGTTTAGGGTTTAGGGTTTTGGACTTAGGACTTAGGGATCAGGAGTTACAATGGCTCAGAGCGCCCGCAGCTGACCCACAGACCTTGCACAAGTCGGTGGGGTTGCTTCATCCTACTTCCACCTGGCTACCTCAAGCTGATAAACAAATCAGCAAGGAAGTGATGCGCACCCTAAACTCCAATTCAAACCCGAAACCCTAAACCCTAAAACCCAAAACCGAACCTTAAAGCCTAAAACCCTAAACCCGGAAACGCCCTTGCAAACACCGAACTGAGAATGAAGCTGCGCACACCCCAAGCCCCTATTTCTGAGCTCAGAAAGCTCCACGAAAGAGAATCCCATGTAGCCATATAGGGTTTGGGGCTCATGGCTTAGGATTTAGGGTTGTCCTGAACAGTGCAGCTCTAGTAGCCACTGGGTCTTCCCCTCTGCCCGCACGATGCCGCACATCTCCGGAGCGCGCAGCTCTGGCACCTACGGCTGACAGCTCCAAGTACCTAAGAACTACTCGGGGAATCCTAAACCCGAAGCCCGAAACCCGAAACCCTAAACCCTAAACCCTAAACTACTAGTGTTTCGGGTTTAGGGCTTAGGAGATCTAACAGATCTAACTCGGGAATTACGTTGTGAAAACAATCCCTCCAAGGGTTACTAAGAGGATGCAGACCTCATTCCAGGGTGAACAAGCTGCAGGAGAATCTTTCATGCCGGCTCGGTGCATGGTTTAGGGTTTAGGGTTTAGGGTTCAGGGTTTAGGGCTTAAGGTTTGGGGCTTAGGGCTTAGGGTTTAGGGTTCAGGGTTTAGGGCTCCACGGCTGACAAGCTCCGCAGCAGCTTTTCTGCACGTCCAAGGCCAGGTCCCTCTGGCGCACTCACCCCGTTTCACAAGGGCTGGCAGGCATCTTGTACAAAGTGGGAAGCTCAGAGAGAACTGTTGCTGTTAAACCACTGCGCACAAGACCTCAGAAGTTGCAAGGGCTGCGATAAAAACACTTCGGGCTAAGACTCCATGCCTGCCATGACCCCTGCCAAGAGAACCCTGAAGAGACCCACAGGCAGAGGGCTCTTCCGCACATCTGCTGCTCAGCTGGGTCAGCTAAGCCAGAGGGTCCATTTGTGGCTTCTGGGTTCCTACCTGCCATACAAGTACTGCAATACAAATGGACCCTCCATGTAACCACTTCTGAATCAAACGAAGCTGGGCGATGGTTCTGCATTCAAGCTACACCTGAGTCGGACTGTGGCTCTGCATCTGCATCTTTGTCATCTGTCGTGTGTTTGTCCAAGCTGTCGAAATGTCCCGCCTTGATGCAGGACAACAACATCGCCACAGTTTGGGGGCGTTCGCGCAAGAGCTCCATCAACTCTCTCAGATTCGCCTGCTGCGTGTGTCGAACTATTGCTTGAATCGCCTTTCGCAGCTTCTCATCGGTCTTCGCCATCTTCGTGGCTGAGGCACGTTTCGACATGGCCCCTGATGCCTTCGCCATGGCTTGAGGCGCTTGAGACCTAGACCTCGCCTAAATGTTCTTAAATGCCAGCATCTGTGTATTCGTCCACTAGCTCGAAATATATGTGGAAACTTTCCTGTGACTCGTATGCTTGGGTGCATACAGCTTTGCATTGCCGCTGATGGAGCACTGCCAACGCGCATTGGTTTGCCAGGCTTCAAGCAAACATGGAAGCTGCAGCCCTGCACCTCATGTCGTGTTATCTGCACCTATCTTGGCTGCACTTAGGAGGGTAGCAAAAAAACTAAACTTGCAGCTGCCTTATTAAGAAACCCAATAAACCCAAAAAGGCTAAAGATGTAAAGTTACAATAAAGCACCACAAAGCTATATGGGCATTTCTCTAACTATGGTCCGTTTTGGGGCTACGAGCCTAAGGCGGCCCCGATTATCTAGGGTACCCAAAAACAGACCAGACCTTAGTCAGCTGAACATATGATGACCCCTAGCCCAAAGTACCAGTCGCCGGAAGGAAGCCATTAGAAGGGGCAGCCCGAACACACTCGCAGTAAGATCTAAAACAAGTTCACGTGGGGATGTTTACTCCTGTCAAGCACTCAACCCAAACCTGTAGTGACATGCTATAAAAAGGCACGACCACGCGATACGTTTGGATTTGATGTTCAGGGCTTGCCGAGTTGGTCTAGAGGGCTTAGGACCATCCCAAGCCAAATGCGACCCTGAACCCTACAGCTCTGCAGACCTTAAACCCTAAACTCCAAACCCTAAACCCCCTAAACCAAACCCGAAACTCCAAGCCCTAAACCCTAAACCCGAAACCCTACAACCAGGAAGACCCTACCCTGCCGGAAGGGAAGGCCTTGGGCATCCGGGCGCCCTTCCTCCCCGGGGCTTGGTTTCGCTTTGGCCTCTTGCGAGGGCTGGCATTTAGGGTTTAGGGACAAGGTTTGGGCTTAGGGCTAGGGGTTTAGGGTTTAGGGGCTTGAGATGGGGGAACATACTCAACAATCATATTCCAGAGTTGGAAAAATGTAGAACATACTCAGAAACCATACATCAGAGTTGGAAAAATGCGCTTCCCCAGCTTTCAGTATTCTGGGGTTTAACCCCCAGCAACCAGGGGTGGGTTAGACTCGGACCACGGGACTCAGAGAACATGGTGGCCCTTTGGTAATTTCTTTATTCGCAAATTCACAAAACCCTAAACCCTAAACCCTAAACCCTAAACCCTAAACCCTAAACCCTAAACCCTAAACCCTAAACCCTAAACCAAAAGAGAGGAGCTTGCAGGTCTGACACACTGGGGGGTTGTTGGCTTTCGGCGCTTCGGACCCTCGGGTTTTGGGGCTGAGGGTTAGGGTCCAGGGTGAGCCTTGCGAAATGAGCCCCAGGTTTAGGGTTTAGGGTTTAGGGTTTAGGGTTTAGGGTTTAGGGTTTAGGGTTTAGGGTTTAGGGTTTAGGGTTTAGGGTTTAGGGTTTAGGGTTTAGGGACTAAGCCGCTCTGGCAGGTTCGTGTCGGTCTGCTGTGCGGAATTTTTGAGGGGTTTATCGGAAGCTCGGAGGGGTAAATGCGAAGCTTCATGACGAGAGTTTCGAGGCTTGCATGTTTAAAGCCTCTGGAAACAATTTCCGAAACATAACCCTCGCCAAGCCAATCAGGGAACACATGCACTCCCGATATGCACGACCTGACCCGGGTGGAAGATCTACCTGGTAGGTCGGTAACTAGCTTCGAATTGCATCGAAGAGTGCGACAGATAACCCTAAACCCTAAACCCTAAACCCTAAACCCTAAACCCTAAACCCTAAACCCTAAACCCTAAACCCTAAACCCTAAACCCTAAACCCTAAACCCTAAACCCTAAACCCTAAACCCTAAGCAGCTTGAAAGCCCTTCAACATCCAAAGCTTTCAGACATGAGAACTAGACCCATCACTTCGCACCTGGTTCCAAGCTGCTTTGGGGTGCTGTACCCAGCAACCAGCTGGTATATTATCACCTGCTACGTTGTAGAGCTGACCGCCGGGCCCAAAAAAACCTTCCGTTCTGCTACAGCCCTAAACTGAGGGTATTTCGGGATTTCAAGCTGAAGCTAAGCCCTAGATACCCTAAACTGAACATGGTTTCTTCAGTAAACATCCACAGTTCGTCTCTAGGTCTGCTGCGTCGTCTCTGGGGTCTTGGTCCTGGGAGCAAGCGATTGATTCAGAAAGGGTATCGAGTGGGATGGCTCCCCCGTATACTAACAGTCCTTAATTGGGATTATAGTAGGGGTACTAACCCTAAACCCTAAACCCTAATCCCTGGTAAGGACTGTTCGTTCGCTGACTGTTCGCATAAGGGGGAACATCCCAGTCGTGGTGTACTTCTGTCGCATGGGTTTGCGGATTGAGGGGCATGAGGCCACCTCCGCAAGCCTCGCGCCATAGACCCTAAACCCTAAACCCTAAACCCTAAACCCTAAACCCTTTTGCGCAAAATCCAAGGATCATGCTTTTGCAGGGCTGGGGGGCGCCCCAGCAACAGCCCTAGACCCTAAAACGCCTAAAAACCCTAAGCAGGAGCAACCTTGAAGCCCAAGGGCACGAGAACCCTAAACTTCCTGAACCCGTAGACCTGGTGCATTGAGGGTTTAGGGTTAGGGTTTAGGGTTTAGGGTTTAGGGTTTAGGGTTTAGGGTTTAGGGTTTAGGGTTTAGGGCATCGAGCAGCCCTCCCTGCTTAACAGACACCGGCGCAATCCTGAATCCTTCAGTCCCAAAGCTGCATGCCATACAAAGGATTTACGTCTAGAGACTTACGTTGGTTTGGGGCTGAGGGCCTTCAGGCCTAGGTGGCTGCTCCACAATGCTACAAACGGGTACGTACCACAAAAATGTTTAGAAGTCCCCCCCGCCCCCGGGGCCTGAATAAGGATTGCACTTCTGGGGTATATCAGTGATGCGCATATTCTTGGAACACATGACCATATGGGAGTGAGCTTGCGAAACAAGGGAGCTCTGACATAGACCCCCCAAATAGTCGGATTCCCGGATTCCCTTATAATAGGGATCCCAACAAGGTACCCCCGAATTTTGGAAACCCACATGTTGGTTTTGCAGTTCTGGGTCTTCCAGGTCCTGGATTGTGGCGTCAGCGTCGCCGGCGTGCGCGCCGCAGGCGTGACCGCCGGTGTCATCGCCGATGCCGGCGTGAAGGCGGGCGGCGCGGACTTCGTTGGCCCGACCTCGAAAGCTTAGGGCATAGGGCGATTTAGGGTTTATGGGGTTGAGGGTTTAGGGTTTAGGGTTTCGGGATGTTTAGGGTCTAACGTTTTCGGGTTTAGGGTTTAGGAGGGGGGGGGGGGGAGTTTCCAAGACTTTGGGGCTGTGGGTTTGGGGCTTTGGGTTTTGGGCTGCGTGAGGCTTGCAGCCGGCGGGCGCGCCCCCTCAACAGACACGAAGCTCCCCAAAGCCCACATGAAAACGAGGCATCCAGGCGACAGGGTGTTGGGTAAGATGTATACTGTAGATGTCAGGGTCCTCTGCGTCCTCTGCACAGGTTTAGGGTTTAGGGTTTATAGTTTAGGGTTTACGGTTTAGGGTTTAGGGTTTAGAGGATTGGGGTTGTAAGATAACGTGGACCAGGAGCTTGGCCCAAGCAACGGCTCTGAGCCAAGAGCCCTGGCCAGAAACCCTAAGTCAAGCCCGAAACCCAACAACATCTCCTGACTAAATGAAACCTAACCCTAAACCCTAAACCCTAAACTCTAAACTCTAAACCCTAAACCCTACCACCCTAAACCCTAAACCCTGAACCTTCAACTCCCTGAGGTCACCCCGAAGCCTGGGGGTTTTTGGAGCTTAGATGGAAGTCTTAGGTCTAGGTTTTTAAGGCTTGGGGCCCTAAACCCTAAACCCTAGACCCTAAACCCGAAACCCTAAACCCTAAACCCTGAACCCTAAACCCTAAACCCTGAACCCTGAACCCTAAACCTGAAGCCCAAAACCCCAAAAGAAGCCTCTCGCCTTTGCCTGAGAGGTCGAGGCCCAGGCCCTTCCCAGGAGCTTGACCTGAAGCACCCAGAAGAGGGGGCTCTAAGGCTGTTGAGGCGGCTTGGGGGGTTTAGGGTTTAGGGTTTAGGGTTTAGGGTTTAGGGTTTAGGGTCTAGGGTTTAGGGTTTAGGGTTGTTTTTAGGCTTCAAGTGGCTTTAGCTGGGGTTCGCCCCATATCCCAAGAAAACGAAGAAAGGTCTGCGCTTTTTCGCAATGAAACCCCTTGCGGGCTTCAGCAGCGACTGGCTTGCAGGCAGTGCAGATATCTAATGGCTTAGCGTGGACCTGACCTATCTTAGTCCTGATCGTGTATACAAGGGCTGACAGATTGCGGCTCAATCAAGTTTACTCGGGTCAGAAAACGGGTTTGACCACGGCCTTAGTTGAAAGGTTTAGGATTTTCTGTGCGGAGCGCGAGCGAGCGCAACAGGAACATACATGCAGCCGCCAGTAGGCACAGGGATCTGCATCTTAAGCCCAAATACCTTACGCCGCCTCCCCATTCCTCCGCCGAGCTGCAAGTAAGATATATTCAAAGGACCTAAATTATGCCCTAAACTATTAAACCCCAAAGCCACAAACCCGTAAACCCCTAAAACCCTGGGATTTGGGGCTTGCTTTCAAAGGATTGAAGGTCTCCTTCCTAGGATTTTAGCGTCTCTGGGGCTTAGGGATATGCGGTATACGTCGGTGCAAACGGCTAGGGTTTAGGGTTTAGGGTTTAGGGTTTAGGGTTTAGGGTTTAGGGTTTAGGGTTTAGGGTTTAGGGTTTAGGGTTTAGGGTTTAGGGTTTAGGGTTTAGGGTTTAGGGTTTAGGGTTTAGGGTTTAGGGTTTAGGGTTTAGGGTTTAGGGTTTAGGGTTTAGGGTTTAGGGTTTAGGGTTTAGGGTTTAGGGGCGGCCAGGGCTCCGGCCTGGCTGAGGAGGTGCAGGTCCTCCTCGTCACTCATCTCGGCCTTTTGCGGCGTGACGGAGCTGACCCCAGAGCACCCCAAGCTAAGGGGCGGAGTAGGGTTTAGGGTTTGGGGTTTGGGGTTTAGGGTCTAGGGTCTTAGGGTGTAGTTTAGGGTCTAAGATAGGTCCCTAAACCCAAAACCCTAAGCCCGAAGCCCCAAACTCATGTTGGGCATCAGGATCTCATTCACTCGTGCGAGAAGTCAAGATCCTCGGCCAAACTAAGCACGGTTTAGGGTTTAGGGTTTAGGGTTAGGTTCAGGGTTCAGGCTTAGGGTTTAGGGCTTAGGGTCTAGCCAAAAAGGCGCATAGGGCAAATTAAAATTCTAGGGTCGCCTAGCTTGCGAAAAGGGTTTAGGGCAAACCCTAAACTCCAAACCCTATCTGGGTTGGCGTTGAAACCCTCTGAAAAAAAAGTCCCGTATAAACCCCAAAAAACGAATTTACAAGATATCCCGAAAGCCAATCTAGCCTTTTACCTTACCTGGTGGAAAGTCACCCTAAACCCTAAACCCTAAACCCCAAACCCTAAACCCTAAACCCTAAAACCACCCAGGGAGCCGCGGAGAGGCTCTGAGCTCGCTGCAAGCTCGCGCCGATGTGCAGCCCCTACCTTATCACGATGCTGAGGGTTGATTAAGGGGTATAAGGAGGGTTTAGGGTTTAGGATTTAGGGTTTAGGGTTTAGGGGTTTGGGTTTAGGGACCCTTAATCTTATTCCCCTACATAACCCTTATATACATACACATTACATAGTCCCGATATACCTAGGCAGCCCCTAAACAAGCCCCAAAGAACCGCTAAGGTCCCTTATAAGGGTCCCTCCTTTCGTTCCTTGCGTTAAGATTTTGAGGCTTTGCCGGGGACTACAGTCCTTATGGGGTTTCTACCTACTAATTCAAGGGTAGCTGCTACTAAACTGTAGGTACATAGAGTGTCAGGCGGGGCTTCGTCATTCTAGGACCCCTAAGGATGTACCCCTAAGAGGTTCCCTGAAAAACCTCCCAAAATGCCGCTTCTGTTTCGGGGCTTGCTGTCAAAAAGTGTTCCAGTCTACCGGTACGCGGGCCTTGCGGGTACGTAGGGTTTAGGGTGGGTGTGGGTGTGGACTATATAGGACTCTGCATGATTCCCAACCCTAACTCTTTATTTCTGTTATATACTGTACCCAGAACCCTAAAACCCAAACCCTAAGCCCGAAGGAAAGCGCCTAAACCCTACGATCCCAAAAGCCCTCAACGCACCACAGTGAGGCGGGGGAGGGCCGGCCAAAACCACCATACATAGACAGAGCTACTATATGGGGGGGGGGTTCCGAGATTCGGGGTACCCTCTCGGGGTCCTTATACGGGAATCCTCCTATTTGGGGTCCATATTAATGAGGGGCCCTTTGGCGTGGTCGATGGCAGCTGAACTTGGAAGCCTCCAAAGTTCTGGAGTGCTCAGAAGCTTGATTCCCGAAGAGCTCCAGGAGCTGGTTAGGGTTTAGGGTTTAGGGTTTAGGGTTTAGGGTTTAGGGTTTAGGGTTTAGGGTTTAGGGTTTAGGGTTTAGGGTTTAGGGTTTAGGGTTTAGGGTTTCGGAGCTAACTCAGTGCGGTTTCGACGCTCTCGTTCCTCAGGTCCTCGTCAAGGATCTGCATCGGCGGCAAATTGGGCCGTTCGTACGGAAGGTCCTGCTCGAGCTGCAGGAGCAGAATCTGGGCTTGCTGTTCAGCTTGCTTTGCCAGGACTCTGTTCTCGGCCCTGACTCGCTGGGTGCTTTCTTCTATATAGGGTTTAGGGTTTAGGGTTTAGGGTTTAGGGTTTAGGGTTTAGGGTTTAGGGTTTAGGGTTTAGGGTCCCTCGTCTCAAGGCCGAGAGGCCGCGGAGTCGACGTTGTTGTCCTGACGCTTGTTTCTCAGGAATCAGGGGTTTAGGGTTTAGGGTTTAGGGTTTAGGGTTTTAGGGTTTAGGATTTAGGGTTTAGAATTTAGGGTTGTGGGGTTTAGGATTTAGGGTTTTGGGGGCCGTGTTTTAGAAGAATGTCAACAAGCTCAGAACCCCAAAAGATGCCCTCACTGCCCCATTGAGGTACCCGAACCTGGTGAGGTGAAACCCTAAACCCCTCAAGCCTAAACCTCAAAACCCTAAACCTGTAAAACCCTGAACCCCTAAACCCTAAATAATCCCTAAGCCCCTCAAGACCCTTGAGCTTCTAGAACGTGCCGTCCTCCACGCATTAGCTTAGGGGTTGAAACAGCTCAGCTGCACAGGGCTGCTCAGAATCATTGCCCTGGTTGTGCCTTTCTTCTATTCTGTAGTGCAGAATTGGGGCTAAACCCTAAACCCCAAACCCTAAAGCCTTAAACCCTAAACCGCAGGAAAACCCTCAAATTGCCCTAAACCCAACTTCGTGGAACCGCAGACCCGAAGTTGACGTCTTAGGGGCTGAATACCCCAGCCCGAAAAAGGTTCACCGTTCATATATAGTAGGAATCTTTATTTCAACCTAAAAAGGTTAAAGGTTACCCTAAACCCTAAACCCTCAACCCTAAACCCTAATTCACCCCTTAACCCTACACCCTAAACTCCAGTCCCTAAGAAGCTTTGTCCTTGTCGTCCAGCATCATGCTCCCGGAGCGCTGCGACCACGGTACGCCCGCCAGGGCCTGCGGGACCTTTCGGGAGAACGGGTTTAGGGTGTAGGGCCCTTAGGGTTGAGGGTTTAGGGTTTAGGGCCCTTAGGGTTTAGGGAGGGGCATTAGGGTTTGGGGTCTTATCCTGTTGCCCATGAATCTATAGATCAACCGCGATGTCACAATAGTGAGGGCTAGCCTTAGAAGGAACGCAGATCCCCAAAAAGGGAAGAGGGCAGCGCTAGCCATCCGGTGATGTGAGATCTGAAGTGAGTTAGTGCCCACCCCCCTGCCCTGTGGGACCCTCCCCGATCGCTTGGAGCAGCTGCAAACCGATTTCGTGGAGGGTCCCGCCTGTCGGCGGCTCGCCTCAAAAAATTGAAAATAATAGAAATTACTATAAATTTAGACAAAATTTTCTCCTACTTACCCACCCTTCCTTCCGCGCAGAATTTTGTGCCTGGCTCCTTCCCCCTAACCAACCCTTCCGCCCACTGGGACCCCGCTGTGGGACGGGACTTTCCCAGAGGCCGCCTCCCAGGCCCGGGTTTAGGGTTTAGGGTTTAGGGTTTAGGGTTTAGGGTTTAGGCTTACATCATCTCCACATACTGCATGCTCTGGGCCGCCGGGCTGCCGAGGCGGCACGCGCAAGCGTTTATACAATGAAATTCAGGGGGGTGGCTGCAGAGAAGATGGGGCAGATAGCCCCTGTAGCAAACCTTGCTAAATGTCATGTGCACTCTTAGGGGATTATTTGGTATCCTGCTACTACCAGTAGTATGCAAAAAAACCCCTTGCGAAACCCTAAACCCTAAACCCTAAACCCTAAACCCTAAACCCTAAACCCAGGACAAGTACTCATGCCTCAGAAGCTACTCGCGGCCTCGAACTTGTACACGGGCAACCAGACTCGCTCCACACTGTCCCGAGGGTCCTGCCCACCATTGAGGTTTAGGGTTTAGGGTTTAGGGTTTAGGGTTTAGGGTTTAGGGTTAAGGGTTAAGGGTTAAGGGTTTAGGGTTTAGGGTTTAGGGTTTAGGGTTTAGGGTTTCGCATCTTAGGTGCAGGAAGTAGACCATGCCCGAACGAGAAGAAAAGAACGTGCCAAAGAACTCGTCAGACAGCAAGCTAGGAATCACAGGGTCGTTCTCTAAATTAGGGCCCCTTTCTGGGGATCCCTTTTCAAAGGGGTGCCGCCCCTTGTAATGGGTACTCAAAAAGGGCACCAATTTTAGGAGACTGACAACAAGCTAGTTTACCCTAAACCCTAAACCCTAACCCTAAACCCTAAACCCTAAACCCTAAACCCTAAACCCTAAACCTTTCACGACCTCGGGCTACTTGTGGTTGTCGCAGGCAGCGCTTCGGCTCGGCCTCACCTACCTTGTTGCAGGCTTCTCTTTGGTTTAGGGTTTAGGGGGTTTAGGGTTTAGGGGGTTTAGGGTTTAGGGTTTAGGGTTTAGGTTTAGGGTTTAGGGTTTAGGGTTTAGGGTTTAGGGTTTAGGGTTTAGGATTTAGGGTTTAGGGTTTAGGGTTTAGGGTTAAAC
Source organism: Symbiodinium natans (assembly GCA_905221605.1). Classification (NCBI taxonomy): domain Eukaryota; class Dinophyceae; order Suessiales; family Symbiodiniaceae; genus Symbiodinium; species Symbiodinium natans. The sequence continues at coordinate 990,877 of CAJNDS010002157.1, forward strand.
TCTTGCATGCTGTTGACTCCGGTAGCTGCAGCGCCCCAGTCCTCGTCCTCCTCCGTCAAACCAATCAGCCCACGAAGTTCTGGGAACAGTGTGGCATCGTCTGAAAGGTTTTGGGGGCTTAGGGTTAGGGTTAGGTGGAGTTTAGGGCTTAAGGTTAGGGTCAAGGCTACCCAGACAATACAGCGGCACCCAGCGCATCAGCAGCAACTGCATTGCATCAAAGGCCCATGACCCCACATAGGCCCTACACCCTCAACGGTATGTTTTCATTCTGGGGCTCCCTTACAGACTACTCCTTATTACTCCGGGTACGGTACTAAGAGGCGGCACCTCAACCCGAAACCCTAAAACCCTGCCTAAAAACCCCCCGACACTGAGCTCCAGACTTTCAAAGTTCTCGATCCCATTCTCGAAGCCGAACCTGGGACAGGACGAGCGCGAATCACACCTTCCGACTGCAAAGCCATCTCCCCACATCGACTTCGACTTCAGTGCATTTGTAGCCCTTCCGCTCCAGCCGCGCCCCCTCGGCCTTCTCTGACTTCTACCGGGCCATGACATGAACATATAAGGGAGCCTAAACCCTAGAAAAAGGGAATAAGGGCCGGTTTGGGGGGTTTTGGGGGTTTTGGGTGTAGGGTCTGAGTCCTCTTCCTTGAGCCACCCGGCATCAACCAACCTGCCCACTCCGGTTCCGCTGTCGGTCACAGATCTTGGTCGCATGAATAAAGTAGGAGGGTCTATAGAGTCTAGAGTTTTCAAGTATGGGCTCCACATGAAGGGCCCTTCATCTTCATTTTGTGCCCCTTTGCACAGCATTTGCAGCAAGATCGACTTAAGTTTGCAAACAAAATGTTCTACCTCCCTTTGCCAGTCCGTTCTGTATTATGTTACCGGAAGGAGCCTAACCCTAAACCCTAAACCCTAAACCCTAAACCCTTAACCCTTAACCCTTAACCCTTACGCCTTAACCCTTAACCCTAAACCCTAACCCACAAAGGGACCACAATGTAGAACAAACCCCCAGTTGGGTTTAGGATTTTGCGCTGAGGACTTCCAGGGCCCCCCTGCAGGACGGATCCGCCCACTTGAAGTGGCACGTCCAGGCCACACCTGGGCCAAGGGCTGGCGGTTCCTCCCGGTTTGGGGTTTAGGGTTTAGGGTTTAGGGCTTCTGGAGCTGGGGGGAGGAGTAGGGTTCAAGGGGTCAACGCGCAGCTGCAGAGGGTGAACCCCCAAAACCCTCAAACCCTCGAACCCTCGAACCCTCAAACTTGGGATGTTCCCCCTTGTACTAACAGGGTTTAGGGTTTGGGGTTTAGGGTTTAGGGCTTAGGGTTTAAGTCCTTAATCAGGATTATAATGGGAGGTACTACACTCCCTAATCAGGACTGTTGGTAGAAGGGGGGAGCATCTCAACCTCAGACCCTAAAACTCTCAAACACTACAGCCTTCAAACCCGAAAACCCTCAACCCTAAAATTATAAAACCCTCTGCAAAACCCGAAGCCCTAAATCCCGAATCCTCAAACCCTTCAGCCCTCAAACCCTGAAGCCCTAAAACCCTCAAACCCTAACACCCTAACACCCTCCAACCCTGAAACCCCGAAACCCTGAAACCATGAAACCCTCGAACCCTAAACCCTGACACCCGAAACCTGAACCCTGAAACCACGTGAACCCTAAACCCTAAACCCTAAACCCTAAACCCTAAACCCTAAACCCTAAACCCTAAACCCTAAACCCTAAACCCTAACAGGCAGCCGACTCCAGGCCATCCCGACTTTCCACCGCCACCGCCACCTCAAGGGTTCAGGGTTTGAGGTCTGGGGTTTGGGGTTTAGGGTTTAGGGTTTGGGGTTTAGGGTTTAGGGTTTGGGGTTTAGGGTTTGGGGTTTAGGGTTTAGGGTTTGGGGTTTAGGGTTTTGGGGTTTAGGGTTTAGCGTTGTTTTGTTGTACGGCTGCCCCTCGCAAGTTTGCATGCGTGCGTGTCTTTCCTTCCCATTGTATCGGCTGATCCCCTAACGGAATCCGGGTTTAGGTTTAGGGTTTGGGGTTTAGGGTTTAGGCATAAATCTTAGCAGACAAACATGGGCTTTGCAAAAAGATAGCCAAAGCCATGATTTCGTGCTGAGACATGATGGCGCTGATGATGACTGCGAGAATGGCCACCCGAGGAAGCCCTGTTGGCTTAAGGCAGTGAAATAAGCAAGCTATGCTCGAACTACGTAATTCACCGAAAAAACCCTGAATAGCCCCCCCTGAATACCCCTAAACGCCCTTTCAAATCTCAAAGTATCCCTCAGCGTCCCTAGGTATACCACCTTAACCCACCCAGTTCAGGCCCAGAAGCCCCTCACCTCGGACCTGGACTTCACATGTGCGTAGAATGCTAAAGCTTGTGGACAGAGAGAGGGGGAGAGGGAGAGAGACAGGGAGAGGAGGGAGAGGGAAGGAGAGAGGGAGGAAGAGGGAAGGAGAGAGGGAGAGAGCCTCCTTTGTTTTCTCCTTTGCTCAGCAATCTGCAGGTCTCTTTTGGGGGCCGAGGGCCCCAAAATCTCCAAGCCCTTCGTGTCCTAAACCGAAACCCTAAACCCTCCCAAACCCTAAACCCTAAACCCTGACAATATTCCCCAAACCCTAAACCCTAAACCCTAAACCTATAAACCCTCAAAATCCCGCCCGCAACACCTCAACCCGTGAAAGTCCCGCTTGGAGGTACAAAATACTTATTAACCAAGTCTAACTGTACTTGTAACTGTACCTATAACCATATTAGGGCACTTAAGGGGCTTGTAAGTGGGTTATAAGCACAGTTATAATTTGTTACTCAGTACCCCAAACCCCTGAACCCTGAACCCTGAACCCTGAACCCTGAACCCTGAACCCTGAACCCTGAAACCCTAAACCCTAAACCTTAAACCCTAAACCCTAAACCCTAAACCCTAAACCCTAAACCCTAAACCCTAAACCCCCAGCTGGGAGCCCCCGGCGATGCCGTAGTCCTTGCGGAGCTTTGTCACCGAGGCCTTGCTCGCCACCTCCAGGAAGGGAGGCTTCAGGGCCTCCTAGGGTTTAGGGTTTAGGGTTTAGGGTTTAGGGTTTAGGGTTTAGGGTTTAGGGTTTAGGGTTTAGGGTTTAGGGTTTAGGGTTTAGGGTTTAGGGTTGAGGGTTGAGGGTTTAGGATGAGGGTTTAGGGTTTAGGGGCTTAGGAAGGATGCACTAAGCCCCTTATCGGGGCCGAAAGAGTCCAGGAACTCCTACATCCACGTTTTCGGGGCCCCTCCATTTGACATTTGACCCCAAAGCACCACCACAGCCCCAAATGGCTTTTAAAAAGCCCCAAAATGCCCCCCCCCCCCCCCCCAAAAAAAAAAAAAAAAAGTGAAGGATTTGCCTGGTCCCCAATGAAAAATGTTGTTTTTAGTACCGGAGTGGGGCCTTCGAAGGGCTTTAGGGTCTGGGGGCTTCTATGAGGGCCTTTCAGGGGCTAATTCTGCGGACTTTACATTAATTAGGGGGTCCGTTTACATTTTGGAGTCTTTTTTGGGGGCTGCTTACTAGGGCTTACTTACTACTTAAATGGCCCCCCCAACCAATCCCTGAACCCAAGAGGCTAGCAGCAGGGCTTAAGGGCTTTAGGGAGGAAGCTTTAGCGCAAGGGATGGACCCCCAAACCCTAGACCCTCAATGGGACCCTGATCCCTCTGCGTGTCGGATTCTGAGTGGGTTTAGGGTTTAGGGTTTAAGGGTTTAAGGGTTTAGGGTTAGGGTTGAGTCCTACGGGCCTCATCGGCCCTCTAGACTAAAGCCCTACACTCAATAGACCCTATCACCCCGAAACTCCAAAGGCCCTGGATAGCCCTGGACACTCAACGATTGCTTTAGGGTCAGAGCCCTAAATCCCCTAAATATACCCTAGCCCCCGACCCTAACCCTAAACTCCAAGTCCTAAACCCTAAACCCTAAACTCCAAACCCTAAACTCTAAATCCCAAACCCTAAACTCTAAACCCAAAACCCTAATAACCCTAAATCCCAAACCCTAATACACACTAAACCTACTCTCGAAACTTCCCTAAACCCTAAACCCTAAACCCTAAACCCTACACCCTAAACCCTAAACCCTAAACCCTAAACCCTAAACCCTAAACCCTAAACCCTAAACCCTAAACCCTAAACCCTAAACCTGACGTGGTGGCCTTCCTCAGCTTCACTCGGCAGACCTCCTTCCACTCCGCGCCCCTGCAAGCCGAAGGCCGCTGTAAACCCTAAACCCTAAAGCCTACAGTAAAGGGTTTAAGGTGTTTAGGGTTTAGGGTTTGGGGTTTAGGGTTTGGGTTTAGGGTTTAGGGTTTAGGGTTTAGGGGTTTAGGGTTTTAGGGTTTAGGGTTTGGGGTTTAGGGTTTCGGGTTTGTTAGGGTTTGGGGTCTTTGGGGTTTGGGGTTTAGGGCTTACTGACAACGGACGGTCGGACAAAGGAGTGGCGGGCATGGACCTCTGACATGTCTAGATAGGTTTTAGGGACTAGGGTTTAGGGTTTAGGGTTTGGGGTTTAAGTTTAGGTTAGGGTTTGGGGTTTAGGGTTCAGGGTTTAGGGTCAATTCGACCTGACATAGACCCCCAACGATTGAGGAGCCAACGGTTTAGGCCTGCCAGCCGGACAGGACTGACGGCCCTTTCAGACTGAAATACGAAGACGAAAGCATTAATTTTGCTTACGAACCCCCGAAAAGAAATGATACCTATATTGCGCATAAAACGAAGAGAATATATATATATATATATATGTATATATATATGTGTTTTTATTTATTTGTTTATTCTTTGTTTTCTTTTTTTTAAGGGGGGGGGTCTTAAGCAATAGTAGTAAACCAACTGCAGCCCCCCCCCCCCCCCCCGCCCCCAGCGGAATCATGCTCCAACATCCAGTCTCACTGAGCGGAACACGATCAGCACCAATTCCTATGCCTTTCTGTCACAGGCAAAGAAGCAAACCCTTATTTGCTTAAGAACCCCCCCCTGAAGATAAAGATAGTAAAACATGTCTCACCCTTATAAAGCCCCAATCCACAAACCCTGAATCCCCAAACCCCGAAACCCAATTGCAACAAAACCCATGGCCCTAGCCTAAACCCGAGACCCTAAACCCCTCCTACTATCCCTAAACCCTAAACCCTAAACCCTAAACCCTAAACCCTAATGTCGACGGGTGCGTGCCTGTAGGCGGGATCGTCGATGATGCAGGCGGGCGGCATGGGATCGGACTTGGGCCTGTCTTGTGGGGTTTAGGGTTTAGGGTTTAGGGTTTAGGGTTTAGGGTTTGGGGGTTTGGGGGTTTTGGGGTTTAGGGTTTGCGGGGGGTTTGGGGTTTGGCGGTTTGGGGCTTTGGGGGTGTGGGGGTTTTGGGCTTTGGGGGTTTGGGGGTTTGGGGGTTTGGGGGTTTGGGGGTTTGGGGTGGGGGTTTGGGGGGTTTGGGGGGTTTGGGGGCTTTGGGGGGTTTGGGGGGTTTGGGGGGTCAGTGCTTTTGGGGAGCCAGAAAAAATCGGCTCGGGGGTTCTACTTGCGCAAGTGTTTAACGATCCCAAAACTCTCAAAAAACCGAAAAAACAAGGTTTAGGGTTTAGGGTTCAGAGTTAAAACCTGATGCCCCACAGACCTGTAAAGCCGAAACCGCACGGGTACAGTCTTGAAGACAGAGGTTCTCATTTCAAACCATCATTGTAACCCACTGCTTCAGCCGAAACTCCAACTTCAAGCGCCTTGCCCCCAGTAGCAGGGTTGAGAGTCTAGGGTTTGGGTGTTATGTGTTCAGGAGAACATTGCGGCCCATGCCCACATTAGCAAGCAATGGCCCCATCCCGAAACCCTAAACCCTAAACCCTAAACCCTAAACCCTAAACCCTAAACCCTAAACCCTAAACCCTAATAGTTGCAAAGGTACCTACCCTGAGCAGCGGCCGTCTGAGAGCGCAGCTTCAGTTCTCGCTTGGCCCACGGCTCGCGCTTCAGATCCTCCGACCGAGCCAGCAAGTTGCTCACTGGGTTTAGGGTTTAGGGTTTGGGGTTTGGGGTTTGGGGATTAGGGTTTAGGGTTTAGGGTTTAGGGTTTAGGGTTTAGGGCTCACTGTCTTAGACTTGAGGAGCTGTAGGGTTTAGGCATAGAGTCTCGGGTTTATACTGTTCGAGTGACGACGAAACTAAATACTTAGTGGCATGCCGTCGGCATGACCCTTTCAAAGGGACTTCTGGAAAGCCCAAGCGTTGAATTTCGAGTTGAGGGTTGCTCCATGAGATTTTAAACGTGCAAGGTGGGGAGCCGAATCTTGCTGCGGTTGAGGGGGCTGCAGGCTTCTGGGTGAAAAACTCACGGTGCGAAGCCACGGACGTCAAACCCTACGCAGCAAAAACAACCCAGAACCACAAATACAAAACCCTGAATGACCGTAGATCGTATGCATCCCAAAACTCCATGACCCTAAACCCTAAACCTCCCATGTTCCCAGACCTCGATGACGATCTCGTCTTGGAGTTCCTGAGGCTCTGGTCCAGCTTCGCGGCGATAGTCGGTTGAGGGTGTAGAGTTCGCGAGGCTTACGGTTTGGGGTTCAGGGGTTGGTGTTTGAAGTAAGATCTAGGGCCTAAGGGGTCGAGCCATCGTTGGGCCGATGCAGCAGCGACTTAGCACCCTCTTCCAAGGTCTTTATGACCACCAACCATGCGATTGATTTGGCGGCTTGCAAACCTCCTAAACCCTCAAACCCCTGAAACCCCTGAAGCCCAAAAACCGCAAAACCCCAAAACCCCGCCGATGCTCAACGCGCACCCTCAACCCAGAATCTGTGGAGACCCACTTCTTAAAGCTTCGGAACAAATATTCCGAAGATGATCATTCTTAACCATATTAAGCAAGGGCTTTGGGTTTACTGAAAAAATGTCTGAAGATGGTCCAAATTCAGGGCCTTGGGGGTTTGCAGGGGTTAAGGTTTATAGGGTTTCGGGTTTTGGGGTTTAGCCCGCCAAAAGCCCCAGAAGAGGCACCGAAAGACTGGGCCGCCCGTGCCGTCATGGCAATCGGGGGCGCGCCGACCGAGCCGTGCTTTGCAGCTCCCTGGGTCTACAGGCCGTACCGTTTACCAGGCTTTCACGCCGGGTTTGTGGGCTTGCTGTATGTTTTTGTCAGCACGAGCGCCCTTAGGGTGTAGGGTTTGGGGTTTAAGGCTCTGCAGGCTTGAAGTTTGTAGGCTCGGGGGGGCTGGCTGACGAGGAGTTGGTCCTCGTCTTAACCTTGGGCTGGTTTTTTGAGTACCAGGGGTTAGAAAACCACCCTCAACCCTAGGGCCGAAACCCTGAACCCTAAACCCTAAACCCTCACCCTTAACCCTGAAAATCTGCCGAAGAAGATGGTCCCGTGGTGTTTTAGTGACGCTTCTTCTGTGTTCTTCGGGTTTCGGGAGTTCGGGTGTGGGGCTTGCGAGGCTGGAACAACATTGTGTGCGCTTTTTTGTTGCCCTCTATCTACAAGAAATCACACTGGTATCCCTGAAAGCCCATATAATTCAAGCCACCGGATGAAAGTATGAAAGTTTAGGGTTTAGCGGCTAAGGATTAGGGCTTTAAGGGTTAGCCCAAGAAACTACTTCAAGATTGCGGGGCACGCCCTGACTAACCTAAGACTCAAAAGGGAGCCAAGGTTGCTTTCAGTCTTCGCACTAAGCCCTAAAAAACCCTAACACTAAACCCTAAACCCTAAACCCTAAACCCTAAACCCTAAACCCTAAACCCTAAACCCTAAACCCTAAACCCTAAACCCTAAACCCTAAGCCAAACAAAGAAAAGGGACCCAGGGTTGCTGAACCCCCCTGCGGCCTCGATCGTGTGTGCCGAATCCATCTCGACCCGTGTGGGCATCCGCATCATCCTCAGCCGGAGTCCGGTTTGGGGGTTAGGGTTTAGGGTTTAGGGTTTAGGGTTGAGGGTTGAGGGTTTAGGGTTTAGGGTTTTAGGGTTTTGGGGTTTTAGGGTTTGGGGTTTAGGGTTTGTGGGTCTTTACAAGGTCTGCAAACGGGTAAAACGTGTTCATAAACAAGGGCTTATAAGGGCCTATGAGGCCAAATCACACGCAAAACCCGAAATCTGAAACCCGAAACCCTAAAACCCTGAAACCCTAAAACCCTAAATCCCTAAAACCCTAAAACCCTAAAACCCTAACACCCTAAAACCCTAAAACCCTAAAACCCTAAAACCCTAAAACCCTAAAACCCTAAAACCCTAAAACCCTAAAACCTTAAACCCTAAACCCTAAGCCTTGAACCCTAACTTAGCAGGGCTCCAGCAATGTGACTCATACGAATGGACCTTACTCTTCCTACACCCTGAGCCTCCGAACCCCGAAGTTACCGAAACCTTAAACCTTGGACCCTGAGCCCCGGCGCCCCTAAGATTCCTCGACCGTAAGTGGTTTAGGGTTTAGGGTTTATGGTTTAGGGTTTAGGGTTCAGGGTTCAGGGTTAGGGTTTAGGGTTTAGGGCTCTAAAGACTGGTAAGGACGGGTTTAAGGTTTCGGGTTTCGGGTTTGCCCCTAAAAGCCAACAAGCTCCTTGAAGGTTGGCTGCTGGCAGGAGTGGCAAGCCTTGAGGATCCCGCTTGGCATGCCAGTTGCCGAACCAGTTGCTGTCCAGAGCCTGGGGGAGAGGCGGGTTGGGGTTTGGGGTTTGGGGTTTGGGGTTTAGGGTTTAGGGTTTAGGGTTTAGGGTCTAGGGTCTAGGGTCTAACTGTTAGGTTCAGGAAACAGGGCTTAGAGCTTAGGGTCCAAGGTCCAGGGGCAGGGATGTACAGAGTGCAGCCGTGACTCGAAGCCCTGAACACAAAACAAAACACCTTGAGCCCAAACATCCTAAACCCTAAGCCCTAAGCCCTAAGACCTAATGCCTAAGCCCTAAACCCTAAACCCTAAACCCTAAACCATGAACTCTTCGCCCCGAAGCCGCGCCAGGAAAGCGGCCTTCGGGGGTAGAGTTCGGGCTTAGGGGTGCTCTAAGGCACCCTAAGCCACGAACTCCATCGGATTTAGGGGTTTAGAGTCGTACTCTGGGGGGCGACGGTGAACAAGCCAGTAGTTTGTGCAGCGAAGAAGGCTGGCAAGGCTGGTGAGGCTTTTGGGATTCTTGGGGCCGTGGGGTTTAGGGTTTAGGGTTTAGGGTTTAGGGTTTAGGGTTTAGGGTTTAGGGTTTAGGGTTTAGGGTTTAGGGTTTAGGGTTTAGGGTGAGGGCTTTAGGACTTTAGGGATTAGGGCTTCGGGCTTAGTTTGCGGGAGGGTGTGTGTAAGGTTCGGGTTTTACATGCCACTCGATGTGCTTTACAGCTTAGTAGCAAGGACTTGGAACTCCTGTGAAAAGCAAGCCGTTCTGAGACCCTGTGGGTGCATCCTAAGTACGCAAAAGCTACCCAAGAACCCTGTAACGGGTTTAGGGGACCAGGAAGTAAGTTTTGGGTTCAACCCTAAACCCTAAACCCTAAACCCTCAACCCTCAACCCTAAACCCTAAACCCTAAACCCTAAACCTAAAACTCTATAGACCCTAAACCCTCAACCCTAAACCCTATCTCCATAAAATGGGGCCGCGGGGCATCCGAAAAAACTGTAAACCCCAGACCCTAAACCCTAAACCCTAGACCCCAGACCCTAAACCCTATCTTGGATCGGATGCTTTGGGCTTTTTGCAGGAACTGCTTTTTGCAGGAACTCAGGGTAGCTGGGGGGCCCTGGGCTCACCTGAAGAACTCCAGAATTTGGTTGTTTTGTCTTTAGGGCTTCGGGCTCAGGCCTTAGGGCTTAGGGTTTAGGGCTTATAGGGCTTAGGGCTTAGGGCTTAGGGTTTAGGGTTTAGGGTTTAGGGTGGCTTCCTGTGGCCCTGAAAGAGCCCCTACCGTATCAATAAGCGGATACAGGTCCAACTTTGCATCCTAACAGCCCTGAGGGTTTAGGGTTTAGGGTTTAGGGTTTAGGGCAAGTTTAGGTTTAGGGTTCAGGGTTTAGGATTGAAAATTTAGAATCTAGAGTTCTAAGATTTAAAATCTTACCCTAAACCCTAAACTGAAGGGTAAGCCAGGGATTCCCCACGATCAGGACCACGGCAATGGCGCAGTGCGACTTGGCGGAGGTGCACGTTTAGGGTCTTGGGGGGGGAAGGGGGGGGGGGGGGGGGGGGGGGGGGGGGTTAGGGTTTAGGGTTCAGGGTTCAGGGTTTAGGGTTTGGGGTTTGGGGTTTAGGGTTTAGGTTTTGGGCTTGGGGTTTGGGACTTGGGGTTTGGGGTTTAGGGTTTGGGGTTTGGGGCAGTCCGGGATTTAGGGTTTAGGGCTCAGAGGTCAGGCTCCCAACATTAGAGCCCAGACACCTAAGCCGTCTCAGGACGTTGTGGTTTATAGGATCCACTGAAGTAACCCTATGATAATAAGGGTAATTACTCGTTTTGGGGCTGATTACTTTATAAGGGGACCTTGTACCAAAAACGGGAAAAGGGCACCACTGGTTTTTCACCCTAAACCCTGAGCCCTAAGCCCCAAACCCTAAAACTGCAACAAGCTGGGCGCCACACGGCGAGCGCGACGAAGCTGACGAAGAGGTTGAGGTGGTAGTTGCCTTTGAGGGTTTAGGGCTTAGGGTTTAAGGCAGGAAGTTTTTTTCAGGGTTTGGGGTCCCGGGTTTTGCTTAAACGGCTGAGGGCTTTCGCCTGTCAGCACTGGACTAGTCCAGCAGCAGACACTTGAAGACGTGTGTCCCAAACCCTGAACCCTGAACCCCAAACTTAAGACACCAAACCCTACACCCTAAGCCTGCCGAAGCCCGCGGATATCAACACAACACAAGGTTGCACCTGTTGCAACGGGCACGAGGACCTTACGTCTGGCTCAGGGGTTGGGTCTCAAGGTTGGGGTGGCTGAGCTCTTCTGCAGCCCTACGTGCTACACTGTTACACTGTGAAACTCTATTCTCAACCTGCCCGAAGATCCCCCCCCCCCCCAACGAAAAAAAAACAGAAAGACAACAAGAAAGGACGTAAGTAGGCGCGACACCGAACATGAGCACGGTGGCTTCCACGCAAACCGCATACCTGGGCCCGGGTTCAGGGTTTCGGGATCTGTGGCAGGACTGCTGCGCGTCATGAGAAGCACGCCCAATCGGCTCTTAATGCGCCCTAAACCCTGGCCCTAAACCCTACGCCCCTAACACCTAAACCCTAAACCCTAAACCCCTAACCCCTAAACCCCTAACCCCTAAACCCCTAAACCCCTAAACCCCTAAACCCCTAAACCCCTAAACCCCTAAACCCCTAAACCCCTAAACCCCTAAACTCCTAAACCCCTAAACCCCTAAACCCCTAAACCCCTAAACCCCTAAACCCCTAAACCCCTAAACCCCTAAACCCCTAAACCCCTAAACCCCTAAACTCCTAACCCCTAAACCCCTAAACCCCTAAACCCCTAAACCCCTAAACCCCTAAACCCCTAAACCCCCAAATCCCTAAACCCCTAAACCCCTAAACCCTAAACCCTAAACCCTAAACAGGGCTCCTGGCCAGTCTGGATGGCGGCGGAGGTCTGATGCCGTCTGCCAAGAGGTGGTGATACGGTAGCGGCCCTCTGAGCCATTGACCTTGAGGTTTAGGGTTTAGGGCTTAGGGCTTAGGGTTTAGGGTTTAGGGTTTAGGGTTTAGGGTTTAGGGTTTAGGGTTTAGGGTGTAGAGTTTAGGGTTTACGGTTTAGGGTTTAGGTTTAGGGTTTGGGGGTTTTGCTTTTTTTGGGGGTTCAGGGTAGGGGTTTAGAGTGTTGTGGTTTTTGTGGTTTGGGGTTTAGGGCTGTTGGGCGCTTTTGGGGCTTTTGGAGGATGAGAAGGCGTCGGGAGGTTGAGGACGTAAGGGTCTGTCAGGGGAGAAGCTTTCATGGTTTACTTGAGGCCTCAGAACCCCCCGCTGGTAGAATCCTATCCCCTTCCCTTTTGACCTAGTATTTTAAAGAACCCTAAACCCTCAACTTTAAACCTGAACCCTACACCCTAAACCCTATAAAGCCTATGACGCCAATAAAGCCTATGCATCCTACAGAGTCTTTCGCCGCAGCCCCCGGAAACCCGAAACCCGAAACCCTAAACCCGAAAAACAAACGGGGTCCGAGCCCAAAGAACCTCGCAGTACCCCAGCTCCTCCAAGGAAGGATGCTTTGGGCTGATGGGTTTAGGGTCTGGGAGGTTTCGGTTTTAGGGCTTAGGGCTTAGGGCTTAGGGCTTAGGGCTTAGGGCTTCGGGCTTCGGGTTTCGGGTTTTGGGATTAGGTCTCGAGTCCAACCCTGAATCTAGGCTTCAGGCATTCATTCGCAAGTTCTTGTTTCAGGCCTTGGGGTCTGAAGGTTACGACCCTCAGCCCACAACTCTGCACCGCATGGCTCTGCAGCTTAGATTTCGGGCTAAGCCCTTTAGGTTTAGGGTTAGGATTTAGGGGTTTAGGGTTTAGGGTTTCGAGTTTAGGGTTTAGGGCTTAGGGCTTAGGGTTAGGGAGTGTGTGTGTGTGTGTGTGCAAGCATGGACTTCGATTTCTTGTCTCGTCTAGGGGTTCGGGTTTAAGGTTTCGGGTTTTTGGCGGGTAAGGGGTTTAGGGTTTAGGGTTTAGGGGTTTAGGGTTTAGGGTTTAAGGGTACTCTTTGGGGGGGTGGGCTACTTTAAATTATGGGAACCTGGAAGCCAGAAAAGGGCAAAAGGGTACCACTGGGCTACCGAGGTTTAGAGTTTCGGGTTCAGGGTATCTCACGGTTAAGGTACCACCCAAGTAGCCCGAAGGGGAAGACCAGAGGCAAACGCCTGCGCGACACACACACACACACACACACACACAGAGAGACACACGCGCGCGCGTGGGCAGGTTCCATGTAAGTTGATATCCCTCTAGGGGGGGTCCTATTCTACGGTCGATTCCTCCTGAAAGTCCGGTTGCGTGCAATATGGGGGCCCTACTTTTTTGAATAGAACAGGCGTGCTAGAATAGTCGATGCATTATCAGGCGCTGAAAATAGCTGTTGGTAAATGTTGAGGCTCTTGCACTATGTTGTTGCAACATCAACGCAACTGTTTCTGCCAGCAGCATCTGCAAGGTGTCTTAGACACGATGTGCACTGTTTTGGCACATAAGGTACATTCCAGGTACAGCCATGGTAAACAAAGCCAGGGAAGCTGCCACGAAGAAAATCTCCACCGAAGCCTCATCTGCGGAATCTGTGGCGTACCTGCAGGTCCCCAGGCTTCGTGCCGTCGAAGTCGGCCTTTCTCATGAACTCATCAACAAGCGGCCCTTCCATCTCAATTCTGGCACGGACTGTCCTGCATCCAGCTCGATGCATGCACCACAAGCGACGGTGGTCGAATGTGTAAAACTTTTCAACACAGCATCCTGCAGCTCTGTCGAACCATCTGGCCTTGGCCAGCCTCAAGATAAGCCACTGCGTCCGGAGTGGATCTTCTTGACCTCTCTTCAGCTTCTCGACGAGGCTCTCTATGGGCGTCCCGTTCCTGAAACGAGGGCTGATGTTGCTTTGCAGACACAAGATACGGTCTATTGGCACCTTAACGATGCGGTCGTTACGATCCCAATGGTATCCCGCGGTGCCAGGCTCGTGCTTGACAGCCTGGGCTCTTTCAGCCACAATCTGGCGAAAGGAATCCCAGTCGTCCTCGTTAAAGAGGACCTGGTCACAGGCGGGTTGTGAAGGCAAACCCTAAACCCTAAACCCTAAACCCTGAACCGCGTAAACCAGTAGGATGGTCGGGGTGTCAGGTTCACGGCTTCTGGTAACTTGGGAGTTTGGGGTTTAGGGTTTATGGGTACTTGGGTCCTTATTATCAGAGAATCCTTCAATTTGGGGGTCTATTTTAGGGTCCCCTATTTCGTAAACCCCCGCTTGGGTCTAGCGTTTAGAAGTCTAGAGTACGTACCTCCGTTCGACTTGGATTGTAAGGGTCATTGTCTCGAGTTCACGGTTGGGGTGTGGTTTTGGGGAGTTCGCGGTCTCCCCCCACTGCCGGGATCGTGGACTGGCCACTGCTCAACGACATCTTGGGGGCCCACAATATAGGGGGGGGGAGGGGAGGGGGGGGGGGGGGGGGGGGGGGGATGAGGTGGCATGTTCACAGGTCTAAGGCCTTAGGGGGATTTGGGCTTAGCACTTCAGCGGCGTCCGGTTTAAGGTTCCATAAACCCCTATAAACCCTAACCCTAGACCTTTGGGGTTTAGTTTCGGACTCTAAAAGTATAAACAACTTCGGGTTTCGGGGTTTCGGGGTTTCGGGGTTTCGGGGTTTCGGGGTTTCGGGGTTTCGGGGTTTCGGGGTTTCGGGGTTTCGGGTTGAGGAACCCTTCTGTGCCCTAGCCTCAGGATTCAAGGCACAAGCTCGGGCCTAAGTCCTGCGTGAAAGTACTAAGGCTACCAAGGCTGTAGTTGCCTTCACGCTGAAGCCCCCCCCATACCGTACCCCTCACTCGCCATGCGCCTGCTCGCCATCAATACTGAAGCCGATCACCTCCACATCCTTTTCATTGTCGAGGTTGTGGCCGCACTGGCCGCAGAACTTGTTCTCTGGAGGAGTCACATGGCCACACGCAGAGCATGTTCGCGAGGCTGATTCGATCACCTCTTTCTCGGCTGCACGCTGCCGCTTTGCTGCTGGTTCCCAAGCAAGTGCTGCCCGAGGGGGCGCAGAAAGCCCAAGCAACTCTTTGAAATCGGAACCCACATCAAAATCAACGGTGATGTCCCAGCCATGTCCAAAGTTGATTCCGCCAGCCAGGGCAGGTAGCAAACTCTGACCTTCCTGCCAAGGCACTCGGAAAACAGCATCCGATTTGCCCCGACCAATATTGTAGCCATCTACCCGATAGAATATGTCGATGCTGTCCGCCTTGCGCCTTACGCCTGTCTCGATGGTGGAGCCCGTCGAAAAGTATGCTGGGTAAGCACCTGACATGCTAGGGAAACAGAGACCGCCCTTTGCTCTCCATAGAATGTGGTCGCATGCCTTCTGCTCCCTACAAAACGGTCACAACCATCATCCACCAAAGCATACGACTACCCGAAATCTGCTCTAAACCCTAGCCCTACCTCCGACACTTGGTCCTAAACCCTAAACCCTGAACCCTCCTACATAAAGCAAGGCACTGCCCTGGTAGAACCATGGCCAATGGTACCGCGCCGCCTCGCAGGTCGTGCCAGTCCCGGAAATGCTGAAACTGTCGTTGTCCCACCGGCCGGGGTGGAAGTTGGCTCCTTCCTGGGCGCGCTGTTAGGGACCACCACCGGGTGTACTACAGGGGCCTGAATAATTAGAACAGGCTTTTGGGGGGTTCGTATAGTAAAATTACTTCTTCCGACCCCTACATTAGAGGTTCGCAGGGTTTCGGACTTGTCGGGAACGTGCTTGTAAAGCTCTACTTGGAGGTTCATGGTACTTAGCAACTAACTATAACTCCCAATTATGGGTTATAAGTCCCCTAAAGTCGAGTTACCGCGGCTATGATTGGGTTATACGTACACGAATAATTAGCTACTAAGTACCATGAACCCCCAAGCAAGGCTTCGTTTTTGTTGATCCGTGTGGGCTGTTTGGCCCTATTCCTCGCCTTATCCCCCACCTTGGCGGTTTAGGGTTTAGGGTTTGGGGTTTAGGGTTTAGGGCTTAGAGTTTAGGGTTTGGGCTTCGAAAGGCTCCCTTCAAGCGAAGCCCCAGCTGGTTTAGGGCTGTGGGCAGACTAGATTTCGATGGTCAGGGATTGGGGTCACATGGAAAATCAACAAATATTTCAAAATCAACCCCCTCACGCCCCAAACCCACGTTCCTGAGCCCCTCTCGGTGCACCACGTCTTGTGGTTTTCACAAGTGTGTGGGGTTGCAGGGGCTCCATAAGAAGCCCGAACACGAAAAAAGACGATAGCTATCTCTCCAAGATACTCCGATACACAAAACTCCTAGGAATGCAGGTGCTTCTAAGCGCAGCCCAATTTCCTTGGCCCAGCCGATCTTCACGCTCACGGCATCCTTCTGCTGGCGATTCATGGCTGGGGTAGTCCCCTGGTGAACCTTGACACGGTAGTACAGGATCTCTGTTCCTGACAGCTGGACACCTGGGTACGAAGCGTCCTGCTGACTGAGCCCACGATGCTGAAAGTCCTCCCAAATTTTTCGGGAGTTTCGTAGAGTGGGCCCCTCAGTGCACCAAATATCCAGAGCTTCTGAGGACCAGCGGTACCCAACTCGCTGATCCTGGAACACGGTTACGTCATCCATTTCCATTGCCCAAGACAGCGCGAGGATCCGCCTGTAGCTATGGCGCAAGCGTGATGACTTTTGATTTAGGCGGGCTACGCCGCGCCCTGGAGGTGCTTCCCTGAACCCTAGCCCCTTTGTGGGCTGTGGACGTAAGGTTTAGGGCTGCTGTATCTTGGTTCAAGGGGGCCAACATGCTACATTGCTGGTTCTTCGCACGGAAGAGGGGAAGTAGGGTTGAGGGCTTGGGGCTTATACTCCCCTAAAGGGTAGGATAGGGGGACATGGCGAATTGCTTCCCTAAAACCTGAACCCTAAAGCCTTTAAACCCTTTTCAACCCTTAAAACCCTAAACCCTTGAAACCCTTAACCCTTTAAACCCTAAACCCTAAAACCCTTAAACCCTAAACCCTTGAACCGTCAAGGCGATTGCCTGCCAGAACGGACGCGATTTCCCCATGAGACCCTGGAGCCAAGGACGGCGAAGATCACTGCGGGGACCGAGGTTGCTTGTTCAGGGTTTAAGGTTCGGGGTTTAGGGTTTTAGAGTCCAGGGCCTAGGGTTCATAGGTGGACTTGGAACATAGGCGTCCTGGCAGTCATCGCAGTTGGTGACGGTTCCGACCTGGCGATGATACCCGAATACTAACTTGAGAGCTTAAGCCTTAAGCTCCAAGACGAGTAGGGATTGGGTACTATCGAGCCCTAACCCTAAGAGGGTTTAGGGTTTAGGGTTTAGGGTTTAAGGTTTAGGGTTTAGGGTTTGGGGCCATAACAGCTGAACCCTGGACCCTAAACCTAAACCCTGAGCCAACAACCCGCCTGAGGCATGGAACGGCTTCAAACCCTGAACGCTAAATACCCGAATGCTATAAGGAGAAAGTGTGCGCGTATACATCTATATACATATATATATATAGTATAACCATATACATATGTATAAGTGTGTTTGTATGTGTGTATTATACGTATGTATGGGCACATGCCTATCCCCCGACCAGCCTTCCATCCATCCGTCCATCCATCCCACCTAAACGCTATCCACAATCCTAGCGTTCATAAATTGCATCCTGTGCAAAAGGCAACAACCTGAAACCCTGAACGCTGCACCCTAAAACCTTGAATTGAACTTCTGGGGCCGTAGAGCCTAAATCCCCGAAGCCCTACTTCAAGCCGCTAAACACCACAACCCTAAAACCCCAACAGCCCTAAACCCCTGAAACCCCTAAAGCCCCTAGCCGTGCTTTTGGGCTCCCGATCTTTGCTAAAGCCCTAAACCTTCAGCCCTAATTTCTACGCTATAAGCCGAAAACCCCAATAAAACCAAA
Organism: Symbiodinium natans; assembly: GCA_905221605.1. Classification (NCBI taxonomy): domain Eukaryota; class Dinophyceae; order Suessiales; family Symbiodiniaceae; genus Symbiodinium; species Symbiodinium natans. The sequence goes on from CAJNDS010002157.1 coordinate 1,008,508, forward strand.
CCCTAAAGCCCGAAAACCCTCAAGTGTAAAGCCCTAACCCCCCCCCCCCCCGAGAAAAACAAAAGTAAATAAAAAATGAAACCCTAAACCTTCAGACCTAATTTAGACTTTACACGCTAACAACCCTAAAGCACCCCCCCCCCCTAAAACCTAAACCCTAAAAGCCCTAAAAACCTGAAGCCCCCCTCCAAGGAGAGCCGGGGCTGTTGCCATGCTACACCCTGAAGCTGCATTCTGCTTGGCATCATCCTTCTTCATGTCGTACATCCAGTCCTCTAGTCTCAGTGTTCAGGGTTCAGGGTTTAGGGCTTGGGGTTTAGGGGTTAGGTCTTTAGGGTTCAGGGGCTGAGGGTTAAGGATATGAGGGGTTGTGGGGTTGTAGAGTTCTGGCGCTTAGGGTTTCCCCAAGCCCTGGAGTGGAGACTTCCGAAATTACGGGGACCTATTCGGGTCCTTGCTATAAGGGAAGCCTGCTATTTGCTTGTGCACTTGTTGCGCAGTTACCAGGGCCGGATCTTCGTTAGGAAACCCTAGGGCTAAGCGCTTAAGCTACAACTATCCCAACTACGTATTCTACATATACATATATATATATTTATTTATATTTATTTATATGTATGTATATACATACATATCTATATATAGATATGTATACATCAGTTCTTTATTGATATATGATATGTATAGCAATACATTATAATGCATAATGTATATAAACAGTACTCTATACATGTATGTCTTAGGGTTTAGGGTTTCGGGTTTAGGGTTTAGGGTTGAGGGTTTAGGGTTCCCCAACTATTTAGACCCGGGTCCTTGCCCGGCAGCACCTTCATGCCTCTCCGGCAGTCGACGCAGGGGCGCATCAAGGCGTGGTTTAGGGTTTAGGGTTTAGGGTTTAGGGTTTAGGGTTGAGGGTTTAGGGTTTAGGGTTGAGGGTTTAGGGCCAGTTTGGGGTTCGGGGGGGGGGGGGGGGGATACGCTTCAGGTTTAGTAGGTTTAAGGCAAGGGTTTAGGGTTTAGGATTCAGGTTTTTAGACATTGTATAGGGCTTGGGCCCCAATAGTGCTTTCAACGAAACGCTTTCAACGAAACATGTCAACTAAACATGTTGAACGAAACACTTTCAACGAACCTTGTTCAACGAGCAGTGCTCGACGAACATCTTTCAACGAAAAGTTTTCAACGATTGGTTTAACGAAAGCTTAACCGAAACGTCTCTCTTGTAGACACTTTCTGTCATAATCATTGAGTTCCATGGCTGGGTGGGAACGAAACGTGGCCAGGCGTGATATATGTGAATTTCATGGCTGGGTGGGAAGCATATATAATGGGATATCAAAATTTCAATGGTTACGAATTGGATCCGTTTTTGAACGTTGAGCGACAAGCTTCTTTTCTGGAGCCTAATTTGTAATTTTGGGACGGACGCTTTAACCAACCTCCCAGAGCGTTTCTTCCGGATGGGAAGGCAGTTTCTATAAGTACATTGAGCATTTGGGCCCCCAGGCGCTTTGCATGAATTCACGTCAACTCTGCTTGTAAGCTGCTTAGACAAATAGCTTGGCAAGTGCAGAATGGTACCACATACAATTTCTGTCTTGAGGGTCTATGTAGGGCCTCAGGGGCTGTAGGATACAAGCCAAGCGCCCCCGAGTATCAAAAACCCTAAACCCTAAGCCCGCAACTACCCTCCCGCCCTGCCTCCCCATCCCAGTCCTTCACTCTACTCTTTGGATATTTTAGGAACCCTTAAGGGGTACTGTTTGGATGCTCCCAAGGGTCTGGGATGGGATCCTATACTATACCTCCGCCCTCTTCATTAATCACCCAACCCAAACTAAACCCCCAGTGATAGCTCTTAAGAAGACCTTGTTTGGGCGGTAGTCCATGAGCTCTGCGACACGAACTTCTTGGTAGCCCAGTAACCCAGGGTACCCTTTTTGGGGTGGCTACTTCATAAGGGAACCTTGAACGCAAAAAAGGGATAAGGGTACCACTGGGCTGCCAAGGAAAACTCCCTAAACCCTAAGCCACGTTGACTTCAGAGGTATTCAGATCTCGGCAATCCCCTTTTGGGGGGGAATCCCCTGTGGGCAGCTCGGTTTCAAATCCCCGAAGTCTCAAAAGATCTCTTCGCTTACAGTGACGCTCTCAACCACGTAGCCGTCGAAGTTTCCATCATCGTTGCGGCACTTCTTGATGGCATCGGAAAGCTAAGGTCTCCAAGTTGGCTCCCAAATCGCCCTAAACCCTAAACCCTAAACCCTAAACCCTAAACCCCAAACCCCAAACCCTAAACCCTAAACCCCTATTGTCGCGCACCGCGCCGATATCAACAGTGCATATCCATGGCTGAGTCTTCAGCAGGTGCTTACGGACACAGGTTTAAGTGGGAACTTGGAGGCTTTGATTTTAACAGAGGGACATTAGGGGCAGGCTGTTTTTCTGAAGAGGGGGGAGGGGGCGGAGTGCTTAGGGGTTAATTAGGCTTTACGGTTCTAGGATTTAGGGTAAAGACTCCAAACTATTGCACCGCCGCTCGCGAAACTTGCGGGGCCTACTCGGACGTTCTTCGCAGTGACCGGCCTGCACGACCAGGGTGGAGGAACGTGCTGAGGTTTAGGGCTGCCCCGATTCAACAAGTGGGGTCGCGTTTGGGGCTCCTTCCTTTCTCGGGCCTGAACCGTAATCCTTAAAGCCCCTACACCCCTAACCCCTGAACCCCTCTGAACCCCTGAACCCCTGAACCCCTAAACCCCTGAACCCCTAAACCCCTACACCCCTAAACCCCTAAACCCCTAACCCCTAAACCCCTAAACCCCTGAAACCCTAAACGCCTAAACACGTTTAAACCCCTAAACCCTTTTAACCCTTTAACCCCCTAAACCCCTAACCTCTAAACACCTAAACCCAACCCCTAAAACAAACGGTCTCCTCAAAACCCTCAACCACCCAAGCCCAGCTCAACTCGAAACCTTAAAGCCCTAGAGCTAAGCGATCAATGAATCAAACATAGAGACTTAGGGTTTAGGGTTTAGGGCTTATGGCTGAAAACCTCTCACATGAAATCAAAAAATGTGGGATTTAGGGGTTTATAAGGTTTAGGGTTTACTGGGCAGATACCCTGTTGATTCCAGTTAAGGTATGCGGACCATAAACTCTCCTAGGGTTCCTTTGGGTTTCAAGGAGCTTGGTTCTGCTCTCCCGCCATGCCCAGTGAGATGTTCCCCCTTATACTAACAGGGCTTAAGAGGGACTATAGTACCCACTATCTGATCCTCATTGAGGACTGTTAGTAACTGTTAGTATAAGGCATAAGGGGAACATCCCAAGCTCTACCCTCAGAACCCGAAAGGAACATCACATCTCCAACGTTGCCGTTCTGTTTGCATGCGCCAGAAAGCCAACACCACGCCGACTAATTAATTACGCCCTAAGCGCTAAACCCTCAGGCTTCTTTCTGTTTTGTCTTTTGGGGGGTGAACAGGGCGTACGGACTTATAGGGAATTGGGGTTGACGATCTGTCTAAACCCGGAATATACCCCAACCACAAACATCCGAGGCCTTAGGGCTAGAAACCCGAAACCCTGAAACTATCAACCCGAAACCATGAGATCCCAAACCACAAACCCCAAACCCCAAACCCTAAGCCCTAAAGCCTAAACCCTAAACCCATAAAAAGGCTCATCCAGGGTAGCCTGCCCCGACCCGGAAGCTTCCGCCAGCGGCGGCTCAAGAAGAGCAGAAGCTTCCTTGTGGCTTTAGGGGTTCAGGCTAAGGTAAGGGTTTAGGGTTTAGCGTTTAGGGTTTGGGGTCTGGGGGTTGGCGTTCAGGGTTAGGGTTTAGGGTTTAGGGTTTAGGGCGGGTTTGTGGGCTTCCGAAATTCGCGGTAGCTTATTGGGGTCCTTATTACAAGGGGATCCTACTAGTTGGGTACGTAAACCGCTATTTGCTTAAGAAGCAAATACAATACAAGAAAAACAAACACAAAAACGTTGCCCTCACTTTCTTTTTTTTTTTTTTGGGGGGGGGGGGGGGGGGGGGGGCGGGAGGTTCTCATGCAAATGGTAGTTTCAGGTTTAGGGCCGGCGTTTGGTCCTTGCTGACCTGCTGTTCAGCCTGAGCTGAAGCCACGGCCCTTCAAACCTGACACTTTTCCGGCCCTTTGGGCCAGAAGTCTGCCTTCAGGGGCTGAAGCCGCGGGCCTCAGAGCCCTGAAGCTTTTGCTGGGCCCGAGCTCCGCAGCTGAGCTCATCCCAAAACACCTCCACCAAAAAACTGTGTGATTCTAGCGAGTGCCCGAACCCACCTACTCGAGCAATTCGGGGCTGGCCCGTGACTTGTCACGAATCTTGTTTGGGGCCTCCAATGAAACCCCTAAACCCTAAACCCTAAACCCTAAACCCTAAACCCTAAACCCTAAACCCGAAAGTATGTTAGACAGAGCTGGGCCAGGCCGAGCTTTTCGGATTTTTCGGGCTCTGGAGCCCTAAGATTCCTGGAGCCCAAGGCCCTTAAGGCCCCAAAGGCCTGAAGCCTTTTCCTTCTGGTTCTTAGTAAGGGAATGAGGGAAGGAGGGCCTTTTTAGGCCCTTTAAGGGATTATGTAGCCTCATTCCCTGCTAAGAAACAGCCAGCTTTTTGCTGAGCCTGAGAGAGCCTGCACCTGAGATGCTGGAACCAGCACAGGCAGAAAAGGGCCTCAGACATCCTCAGACTACCGCTGCCCTAGTCCCCCCCCCCAAAAAAAAGAACACCCGAAAAGCATGTGGTGATAGCGGGCAACCCCAATAAGCTGAGTTCGCAGAATAGCTCCGGGAAACTTGCGATTACAGAGGGTGGCTCCACAAAACCGGGTGCAACACTCGGGTTTTTGCCTTGGGGTTTAGAGCTTGCGGGATGTGGGCTGGCTAAACACCCTAAACCCTAAACCCGAAACCCCTAAGCCCTAAACCCCTAAACCCGAAACCCCTAAGCCATAAACCCTAAACCCTAGACCCCTAAACCCTGAACCCTAAACCCTAAACACCGAAGATCCCCGGAAGTGTGCCCTGAAGCCTCAAGCCTGAACCCGGAGCCCAGCGTCGACACCGTGTCGAGGAAGGAGAAGAAGAGCCTGGCTATTCGAGCGGGTTTAGGGTTTAGGGTTTAGGGTTTAGGGTTTAGAGTTTAGAGTTTAGGGTTTAGGGCTAGTCAAGGGATGAGGACTCGCACCCCTAGACATCCCAAGTTTAGGGGTTTGGGGGCTTGAGTTTGGGGGTCGGGGTTTCGCGCGTTTTCGAGTTTCAGGGTTAAGGGGGGTTTAGGGTTTCGGGTTTAGGGTTTAGGGTTTAGGGTCAGATCGTTTTGAGCATCTATTGCGTCAAGGCTTGCCGACAGTGTTCAACAGCTAGGTCAACGCCCCAATCCCTAAACTACTACTTGCTTAAGAACCCCCCAATTAAGAGCTTTCTCCCTAAGGGCAGTATATATAGGCTATCATTCGGGATCAAGCAATTGTAGCAAACCCTAAACCCCAAGGGCTGCTGGACCTTCCCCCGCTTCTTTACAGTGGCTCTTACGCCACCTCCCCTAAACCCTAAACCCCTAAACTCTAAGCCCTAAGCCCTAAGCCCTAAACCCAAAACCCTAAGCCCTAAGCCCTAAACCCTAAACCCTAAACCCTAAACCCTAAACCCTAAACCTGGCGGCGTGACATGCCGGCAAGGAGGATGGTCGAGAAGGACGTGGCTTTGGCGAAGAGCCTCGCGACGACTCCCAAGTTTAGCCCTAAACCCTAAACCCTAAACCCTAAACCCTAAAACCTAAACCCTAAACCCTAAACCCTAAACCCTAAACCCTAAACCCCAACCCTAAATCTTGCGGGGTTTTGGGCATCCCTGAACCCCAAAGCCTTTACATTGCTCGCAAATATATCTTCGTAATAAATGCCACTTACTTCTTACGGTAGTTTCATGGTCCCTGGGTATGGGCCCTTCTACGGGGACCGCTACGATACCCCTTACCCTATGCCAATCAAGGGCCCATACATCAGAACCCCTTTAAGGGAGGCAAGGGGACCATATGAGGGGCCTATGAAACTACCCTTTGATTACCAAATAACTACAGCCGCTAACAGCTGTAGGTGAATGCCCTAAACCTACTAAACCGTTCCAAGTAACCCCCCCAAGTAAAGCCTCTAGGCAACCCTAAACCCTAAACGTGCGTCTTTTGAGGAATCTTCGTAGAGCTGATATAGGGTTCAAGGCTGCGGGTTTGGGGCTTAGGGCTTGGGGCTTCGGGTTGTGCCCGATTAGGCCGTTTGGGGTTGCAACCTCCAAAGGCAAAAAAGCTTGTAGAATTAATTCGGTGTTCTTGTTACATAGGGTTTAGGGCTTCGGGCTTTGGGTTCAGGATACATAAGTAGGCTACATATTTCTTGTATCCCCAAAAGGACACCCGGCATATACACTCACCAAATATTAAAAAAGGAGCCTTATACACACTCACCAAT